>NJDD01000103.1:1971427-1994764 GCA_002245505.1 Calephelis nemesis | reverse complement strand
CAATATCCATCGTAAGTTGACTTTGGCGTTGCCTTCATCTTCTACATCAGTAGCCGGCAAACGGAAGCAGGGCATAGAATGAACTATTTTGATTATTTGGAACATTACTTCCGTAACCTGAATAAATTATAAAAAGTTTAATAATTTCTTAAATATAAAACCAAAATTTTAAAAGAAATCATATTGTGTTCTGAAAATGTTAATCGAAAAAAAATACACGTGCCGAAAATTCTGCACTCTTACATAAAATTATCTAATATATCCTCCAAACAGGAAGATGCATTCACAATTAATGTTCGGTTTAAAGATCTTTATTTCTCATTAAGACATTAGTCACTTACATGAGAACAATATAAAAATAAAAATAAAGTTTGTTAATAATAGTCCGGTAGGGTAGTTAAAAGATAAAACAACAATTTAAAGACGGTAGTTGGAGAATGCGAGCTCGCTTATGTTATATTTCTATTCGGTCTGGTCAACGTGACCGATGGTACAAGTAACAAGCGTTTGTTATGCAATAGCAATATTATTATAAATGTACGTCACTAATCTTTTTTTTAAAATACTAAGCGAGCTTGCTTCTTTGACATTATCTGGAAGTCTATTATACAGTTGTGCTCCCTTGAAAGTCAATGTATTTTTACCATAATTCGTCCTTACTTGGGGTAATATTATTAATGTTGATGTTGATAATGATTATATTAAAAAAAAAGAGTATAACGTTACCTTAGAACATTTTATTGAGACCCTATTCTTACAAAGTAAATGAGTTCTAACTTTGTGTATTTCTCTAGACACGAGTAGGCAAAGTGATGGAATATGGATACCATTCCATCCTCTCATAAAAATAAAGAAAAATGATTTACGTTTATTCTAAAAAAAATTTGTAAAATAGGGATACAATTTTATAACGCATATAGTTTGAACTAATACAGCAAACATCTTAGAACTCATACCGATATACGAGATAGCACTTCAATTTTTACATTTGGGATTTTTAAATTTTTCAAAGAACAAAAAAAATCGTCATCGAGAGACGAGGGTTGCGGGTTTGATTTAAAATTTAAAAGTATTTAAAACAGGATTTAGTTTTAAGTAATATTTTTTAAACATACCTGATCAGCCATCTCCTTAGAAACATTCGGAGTGTACTGAGCACATAAATCTAAAATTAGACTCTTTAGTGACTCCTCGATGTCATCATATATAAAGCCCCTTTCACCATCCTTAACCTTCACAGCACTATTCAACTCTTCAATGTCAACCGCCATGAGGATATGCCCTAGTATTTTCGCAGCCCTTAGCCTAACCCAAACATGAGGGTAGCCCAACAAAACTTGACACTGCTGGGCTATATCATCATATTCACTCACAAACTTCTTATTCTTCAAAGTAGATGGACAATGCAATGCTATCCCATCTATAAGATTGAGTATTTGTATCAGACTATGGTCTTTTTCTCTCTGTTTCTCCTCATCTGTTTCACCGTCTTGGTCTAGTTTTATTTTAACAAACCTTCCTTCGGTATTGTCATTGCTCAACAAAAGCATTTTACCGCTAACTAATGATAGTACATCATCAAGGCGGCTTTGGAATTTTTCACCTTCCACGTTTACGAATCGTATGCCGAGTTGGGCAGCTAATTCAAAATGTACTGGCTGCAAAAAATGACCTAAATTATTTTATTGGGTACGACGTTGCGATTTGATCATTCTTTTTAGGAAAGATAGCTAATGATTCCGAGATGATCGTATATAAGCTTTATCAACGTCCCACTAGTACCACTAGTGGGATAAAGTTTATATATGATGCATATATATATAGCTACTAGTCAGATCAAGATAAAATTATGGAACCACCTCAGAATCATAAGCTATCTTTTTAAAAAAAGAATAATCAAAAACGGTTAGTTATTTGTCGAATAATCGCGTGACTAACATACAAAAAAAACATACAGACGGATAGAGAACCTTTTTTGGAGCTATTTAAAAAGGATTGGTGTCACCGCTTTACCTATTCCTGTCGCCATAACGTCATGACGTATTCCGGTTTGGAGGGTAAAGTAGCCGGTAAACTTACTTTTGCTCGAGGTCTCACATCCTGGCTTCAGGTCGGCAACGCACCATTACCACTTTTGGTGTCTCTAGGCGGCGTGAATTTCTTACCATTAGGAAATCCGTCTGCTTGTTTTCTTCCAGTATCATAAAAAAAAGAAATACAACAAACTGTATTCGACTAGAATAACTAGAAATCAGGTACGTATCAAATATGTACTGTAGTAGTAGAAATTTGACGACAACTTTCCCTTACACAATTTTCACTTTAACAAACACCTCAGCAAGAATTCCTCAAACAAACACAAAGAAAAAACCACAACCCAATTTATTTACAAAGAATTCTTTAATGTCATATTGATACAGACCTGAGTATCCTTGAAGAAGGAGAGTACTAAAGTGAACAGTTTGTTCCTGTGCAAGGTGGGCAGCCTCCGCAGCATGCCCTCGATGGCTGCGGCGGCGGCCGCGCGACACTCGGCCGCGCTGTCGTTCACCATGGCCGCCCCCAGCGACAGGAACATGTACTCGCTGTGGGCGGACACTTGTTGCTGGGAACCATACCATCTATATATTAATACGTGATGCCAAAACTTTGGACCCTCTTATAGTTTATGTGCAGTGAAGGAGTAGGGAAGTGAAGACCCCACAGCCCGTTGAGTGGTATGTAGCACCAGCGCAATCAGTCAACCGACGAACGACGGTCAAACCATTCCAACGTGCGTGGCAGTAAAATTGCTGACGCAGGATGGACAGCAGCGTCCTTGTGAAAACTTTCACCCTACTGTTGATCCCCAACCCGACCCGTCAAGCGTGGGGATTACGGTAATACCCCCCAAATGACTAATTTAAAATAATTGGTCCCCAGTCTCCGGCAGCTCCGCTTAACCGAGTCTACGGTAGCGGACTCGGCAACGGCAGAGCAGCGGGTGCGAAGAATCCCCGGACGGACTTAGTCTATCAGTAAATGAACCTAGCCCTGGTAACGCACAACTGCCGCACGCTCCAGTGTGAAGAGATGATCCTGGAATTGGAAGACTGTTTGGACAAGTTACGCTGGGACGTTGTGGGATTATCTGAAGTCCGAAGACAGGGAGAGGACTCGATAATCCTAAAGTCCGGTAACTTGTTCTACCACCGGGAAGGTGTCAGGTTTGTCGTCCGGAGGTATCGCTCATCATGAACGTAAAGATGATCGGGAGTGTGTCGACAAGGGCGGCTACCTGATACTCAGAATTACAAAACGGTATTCGCTAAAGGTCATACAGGTATAAGCCCCGACTTCGGCGCACTCTGACGACGACGTGGAGGCGATGTACGAGGACATCTCGAAAGCCATCCATACCTCCAAAACACGCTACACGGTGGTGATGGACGAATTCAACGCCAAGCTGGGTATGAGAGACAGTGATGAGCTAAAAGTGGGACAATTTGGTGTTGACAGGCGTAATCCGTGGGGCCAACGGTTGGCTGAATTTCTGAAGAAGGAAGATGATGATGAATTCCTTTTTGTGATGAATTCCTTCTTCAGAAAAAAGCCACATCATCAATAGACCTGGATTAGCCCGGATGGGTCAACAAAAAATGAGAAAGACTTCATTTTGTCTACCAGACGCCATATATTCAATGATGTCTCTGTGATCACTAGGCTGAAAACCGGTAGTGATCATCGGATGATACATTGGATATCAACACAAGGCCTGAACGGTCACGGCTAATGAAGTCTATCCGTCCAACCCCAGTCCAATGCAAAAATTCCGAAAACTTTCAGCTCGAACTTCAAAATCACTTCGAATGCCTGAAAGAATGCAAATCAAAGGACGATTTGAACAATGGGTTTGTGCAAGCTGTCCAAGTAGCCGGGTCGAAATTCTTTAAGACCCAAAGCAAGAAAAGAACTAGAAAGCTCTCAGACTTTACACTCAAACTCATGGGCGAACGGAATGAAATGTGAAATGTGTGAGATACTGAGAGCGGGTGGAATGCCAGTACTTAGGTCCTCCAGAAGCTATTTAATTCCGTCATTTTCGAAGGCAGTGTTCCAGAAGCGTGGACCAGAAGTGTGGTGGTATTCATTTTCAAGAAAGGGGATAAAACGTTATTGAACAATTATAGACCCATCTCGCTTCTGAGTCACGTTTACAAGTTGTTTTCAAGGGTCGTCACGAACCGACTATCACGCAGGTTGGACGATTTCCTACCTCCCGAACAAGCCGGGTTCCGTAAAGGCTTTAGCACCGTAGACCACATTCATACGCTGCGCCAGATTATACAGAAGACCGAGGAGTATAATCGGCCGTTATCCTCTGCGAGATATGATCCATAATTCGGTGATCCACAAGAGAATGAGAGTAACCGACATAGTCCAGAAAGTCAGCAAGCTGAAGTAGCAATGGGCAGGCTACATTGCTCGCAGAACCGACAACCGCTGGGGAAGAAAGGTTCTCGAGTGGCGGCCCCGCACCGGAGGACGTAGTGTTGGACGACCTCATACTCGGTGGACTGCTGATCTGGTCAATATCGCAGGGAGTCGTGGTTACAAGCGGCTGACAACCGTGGCGCTCGTTGGGGGAGGCTTATGTCAAGTAGTAGACGTCCACCGCCTGTTTATGATGATGATGATGAAATTTTAAAAAATGTGCGTACAAGGGACAAACTTACTGCTATATGCATTCTCTGCCAGTCAACTTTTAGGCTAACAGATATCGAATATGTTGAAACCACTTAATTTACAAAAACAATAATCTATTTAAATATATACTAGTGGTCGCCCATTGTTCGAAATACGACCATTATAAATTTTAATATCTTTTTGAGAAAAACAACCACTGTGTTTCCAAACATGATGAATATAGTTTGTGCGTGTGTGATATTTTATTGTTATCAATATATTTGTTTGTGTCTGTCAAATGCATGATAGTATGACTTTTTTTTAATTTATGCACTTTATAAACATTTTATTGAAAAATATTAGCGTTCTGTAGTTCTGCTACAGCTCTTTGGTAGCCTATGGTAGTTAGGGTTAAACCTAATTATATTTAATTTTTTTTCAAATATTGAAACATAATATGTTACAAATCTTAATAATAAATCTGTACAATTTTAAAGATATTTGCACACCATAATGTTGTAGAATATGTTGGTATTAACAAATGTCTTTTGTTATAGTTTTTTACACACATTTTCGGCAAATAAATTTCATTTTTCAAATAATTAAACTAGCTATAAATATAAATAATTGGCTTAAAAGTTAAAGCGTATGTAATTAAATATTTTTTTTAACAATATTAAAATATTTGCACACCAAAATGTGGTAGAATATGTTGATATACTTAAATATTCTTGTAACATCTCATTTACACACATATTCCGCAAATAAATTTTCTTTCTTTCTTTCTTTCTTTCTACACATAAACTATAAGTGTGCCAAATTTCATACTAATTCGTCCGTACAATTTTCGTGATAAGAAGTCCAAAGTTTTTGCTTCCCGAATTAATATTATGATGGATGGCTAATTATTAATTTTATGTTATTTTACATACATGTAAATACTCGTACAATAAAAAATAAACAAAACAGAATAAGAAACCATTCATAAACCAATATCATAATATATAGTATAGTATAGTATCTTCACGCCCATATCACCGAAGAGGTAGGCAGAGGCACAACCAGGGCACACACGACTAGCCGAAAACACTAAGTCCCACAATGTGATAGGTGGCAAGCTTATCGCCAACCGGGCACATTTCCAATCCCGACCAACATTTTCTTATTAGAAAATTGGAAAAATCCAATTTTCTTTTTGTTGGCCGACCCGGGATTCGAACCCGAGACCTCATGCAGTCAAGTCCAACACCCGAACCGCTAGACGACACAGGCGATAATATAATATAATAATAGGAATAGGAATTATGGGACGAAACAGATTTAAACTCACCACATCGAGTTTATTAATGATCATATCCAAGAACTTTAAAGAAGATTCCCGTCCATGCTGCAGATCATAATTGAGCTGGGTCAAGAAGAATCCTATGTACTTCTCCAATCGTTTTCCCGGTGAATAATGCATTAAATAATTCACAAATATCAGCCTCGCTTCATCTCTGTAAGGCAGATATAAATTCAATACCGAGGCAGTTTTATGCTACGTTAGTCTTTGGTAGTTTCAAACTCTATAATCCCAAAAATTTAAGCTAAAATTTTCCATGTTATTAGAATTCGAAAACCTTTTTTTGATTGGCAATTAATTTATACCAAATCCAAAACATTATGATATACTATCTTATTATGTAAATAATTAATAATGCATAAGTAATCTACGCAATCTAAGTAACACGCAATACTTAAAACATTAATTTTGAATACTTATATTCTTTTCTAATTTCACCTAATTAATTGCATTTTAACATTACAAAAATGATGAATACCCTTACCTAGATTTTGCAGATTCGCTCAGAATACATATCTTCGAAATTTTCTCCATGACCTCGTGTAATTCGGGTGAAACTAGCTTCACTTCTAATATAGCTTTCAGTAAGGAAAATGAGTTGGTTTGTCGCTCATCATTTTGACAGTCTTCCTCTGCGTACAGCAAAAGTGTTTTCAACTGTTCAGCTTCCAATGTGTAGTATTTTACGTTGCGTATTAATACTGTTACAGCCTATAATGAAAATAAAATTGAAGGTAAATATCAAAATTGTTTTGCCCTCTCCAAGCCGCCTGGTCTTGAAACTACGAAAAATAACAAAGTAAGTAAGTATCTTTACGCCCATATCCCCAAAGAGGTAGGCAGAGGCACAACCACGGTACCCACGATTAACCGGAGACACTAAGTCCCACAATGTAATAGGTGGCAAGCTTATCGCTAACCGTGCACATATCCAATGCCGCACAACGTTAATTGGAAAAACCAGAAAAAGTATGGACGTCTCTTTAAAACTACTACACATGTATCATAAGATGTTTAACACCTACAATACAATATCCGAAACTCCTATAGTAACTATAAGAAACTAAAATTAAGCCTAGCTGACAAAGGTGATTCTGTTGTACAATAGAAAAACATGAACATTCATATTTTAGTTTAAAGTAGAAACTCCTTGCCTACATGGACATGGGCAGATCAAATTGAATTTATAAATCAAAAGACAATATAAATGATCCTAATGAATTTATAATCAATATTAAATTTATCCCAATTGTTTCAAAAGTATAAAATTTTACATCCGAATTAATAAAAAGTCCGGTCAGGTGAGGGTTGGATGATATTTTGAACTAAAACTGCAAAATAAATGCAGTATTAACGTACCGACGAATCACTATTTAACAAAAACGCAAGTTAAGTTTTAAAATCAAACCTACAATTTTGACTGCTACTATTACGTGAGTAAAGTTCCAGCTTACAGTCAATTCTAATTTAATATCTCAGGCAGAGCACTCTGCCCGCTCACAAAGTCTCAACTGAAGGTTTTAAAAACAGCGAGATTAGCAACTGTTAGCCATTCAAAGAAAATAGAGACTCAAAGAAAGTTAGTTAATTATTTACTGAAAATTTAAAATCCCATACACGACTGGGATTTTGAATGAGAAAGGCACAAAATGATTCGCTACTGGTTAGTGCTAGCAGAAAGAGAATAAACATAAGAATAACAAGGTAATTATATTTATTTTAAAACATGATGTTATCGGAAAAAATACTGTATCTTAAAACACGATTTCCCAAAAAGTAGTTTTTTGGATTGTGCCCTTATATTACTGAGGGTGCGATATGGTTCATGACACTTAAAAATCTTACCTTGAAAGTGTTTCTTACTAAATGATAATTGTCATTTTGTTTACTAATTTCAAAAGTAGCATATTTGTGTAGAATTACAAATAGCGTCTTTACAATTTCCTTTATCATCTCTTCTAAAGTAGGTGTACTGACTCTTATGGTCCATAATGCTGCAATACATTTTATTGCCACTGTGCTCACTTTCACATGGTCACTTTTTAAGGCATCCACCAAGAGGGGTATCAAAGGATCAACAAATGCTTTGCAATCAATTTTAGGTACCTTTTCTCGTTTTAATATCACATACAAAATATTTAAACTAAATTCCACTAAAACATGCGCATTTGCTTTTGAAGATGTCTTCACATTTCTGGCCTGCGATTCTTTGTTACGTTTAGGAGTTTCAGGAATAATAAAACAATCGGGTTTAGCTCTTAACATTTTCTCCTTTTGCACTTCAGTTAACTCTCTTTTTGGTGCACTTAAAACAAATTCTGGTATACTCTCAGATGCTATTCCATGCAGAAATATAAACAATGATTCTACGTCTATAAATTTGTTCGTTACTAAACCACTTGTAACATGCAACAAAGATTCTTGAACCTTCATCAGTATTTTCTTAGAATGATACTTTTGTAGGACTTCTTTAAAAGGTAAAAGAAGATTAATTAAACATGATTCTGTGATATTTTGTGCAACTATCATTAAAGTCACATAATTTTTCTTACTCGGCTTCGCTTCTGGAGTTTTGTAGTGTAATTTATCAACCTCTTTCTCCTCAGAAAGGGCACCAAATAAATCGTTTGTGCATACATTTAAAATGTAGTCCAGGTTATCATTAATATCACCAGGCTTGAAATCCGATTTCAAAGCATCAAGCACAGTATGAATGGTAGCTACAAGGACATGTACTTGAAATCCTTTTGTAAGCAAAAGTGTCAAGTGCTCTAATAATATTCCTAAGTAAGATGTGCCAACAGTTATCATAATTTTCTTCACAATATCCCTAGCTGTGATCCTAACTTGTTTTAATGGTGATTTTAAAAATGTACAAAGTTTAATAATGATCCTGAAAATAAATTGAATAATCGTTGTATTTGTTCAAAAACATTATATATAACATAGATTCAACTACTATAGAGGCGGGGATCAGAGCATTTTTCATTTAAATATAAATCTTAACAATTTTAGTTATTAGTTGCATTAAATAATTTCTTCTAATTCTTATACACATTTGTTTATTCAAATTAAAACAAAATTTGATGGGATTGTGTTTAATTACGAATTAGTAGAAATAACATTGAATGACCACTTAATACAAAACATCCTAAATAATCAAAAAATAATATTAACTTACCCAGGTAACTGATGTTTAAGAATATCTCCTGGAAGTCTTTGAAGTAGCTTAACTAAGGCCAAAGCTATTGGAACCCTTAACATATCTTCCTCTTGACGAGCAAGACCCATACGTCGTCGGTTTACCTTATGGGCTTCTTCGTGCTCCGTCAATTTGCCAATCGCCCTGAAAAGTGAAAAGATGAAATGTACACGCATTGTTCCTATTTATTGGTGTTGTAATTCCACTAGTATCTTTGATATGGACAGACATATTCTTTATTAGTTACCATGCACATTATTTACTCACAGGTTTTCAAATAAAAGAAATAGATATAAATAAACTACAAGCAAATAAAACGAGAACTGAAAGTTTGAAAACTAATTTGGTAATCAAACAACAAAACATTTCAATATTATGAAATCTTATATTCTTATAGATCAAAACATTGCTTACCTATTTAGCTGCGGTAACAATCCAGAAGATAAGGACTTGATTATTCTATTACCCACAGATGGAGATACGTGAGTTATTCTTTCGAAGGCTGGAATATTATTCATTTCTGTATTTTCCTGGTCAGCGTCTTCTTTATCATCTACTGAAAGCAAATTGTTTTGCATTTCTTCAACATTTTCTTCATCTTTATCTTCAGAATCATTTTTATCTTCTGTGCTATTTTCTGTCTTATCTTCTTCTTCAGTAATATTTTTGGACCGGCGTTTAAGCTTTTCAAGAGTCATTTTCTCATTTTTTAAATCAGCAACTAACGCTCTTGGCAATTCTATATTTTTAACTTTAGAGAAGTCAAAATGAAACGCATCAAGTATCGCAACTAATATACGTGTTAATTGTTTCTGATGCTCTGATGTATGACGCATCTTATTTAAATAAAGCTTTAATATAACTTCATAATGGTACCAAGGCAACAGTCTTGAACAAGTAGATAAGGTTTCGATAGAAGCATCTATTAACGAATTTTTATCAGAGTATTTGTCATCGCACAGATACATAGAAGCTAATGGCAATATGAAATTGGTCAGCGTTCTTGGTGTTGGACACTTAGTCAATTTTCGTGCTACTTTTGTAAACCTTAATAGGGCTCTAACTCGTCTATGAAGTTGAAGGTGGCATGAATTGTCAAAGAAGTCAACTTCTCTGTCTTCTTTACTTGTAAGATGAGACAAATCTAACAACACAACGTCAGCACCGGGGCACTCTCTTGCAAGTTCTCCAAGTAACATTAAACTCTCACTACGTAGAACTTCATTTTTAGTATCTCTTATACCCGTAGATATTAGTGATAGCACTGTATCTCTAACTAAAAATTGACCACCACTACATGAACGGTAGTTTAACAATAATTTAGGTAATATTTTTTTCAAACACAGCCCAGCACTATCACGTAGTCCAATATCTTTTTCAGTGCGTATATAGAAAAAGCAATTGTTTACAATAAGTATCAATAAGTCTAAATCAATTTTATTATTTTCAAACATTTTATAGATTTCTTTATATGCATCTAACCGTCTGTCGAAATCGGGCTGTTCTATCCATCGTTTATTATAAGCATTCATTTCGGAAATCACATGTGCTGTTTTAGTCCACATATCTTTATCCGTCTTTACGATTTCCGCTATAGAGAAAAGTAACTTAATAAGAAGTTTTCTAACCTCAACTAAACCAACTTTATTGAATAAAATTGCTATATTTTTAACATAGACTTGAGGATTAGAACTATGACCTAGAAGATTAATTATCGTGGTAACTGCATGCTCCATGTTCTCTTCTGCCATATTCATACAAATTTTCTTTACTAATATAGGCAGTAAAAGATTTAGAAGTTCGTCACACATTTCTGGTGTCGTAACCATTTCGGTTACCCTTGACAGAATCAACAAGTCTCTTTTATTAACTGTATTCGATTTAGCAGAATTACTTATACGTCGTTTCATAACCTCTAAAATTTTAGGCAAATGTGGTATTAAGATCTTACTTCCAAAATTTAAGCCCTGCTTTTCTTCAATATCAAATTTAGTCATCTGAAACGATTCTATGCTAGCAGTTTCTTTATCTTCATCATCCTCGGTCAAAGTCAAAAGCTTTTCTATCATGTCCAAAATCATATTGATTACAGCAGGGCTTGTTTTCGGGGCCAATAACAAGTTAAATATTGCTGGTAATGCACTTACTGGGTTATCTATATCAGAACATGTCACAAGTAGAACATAGTACCGTGGTTGTTGGCACCATATATTAAATAGTTTTAATAAAGCAGTGGGACTGTGAATACCCTCAATATGTAATTTTGGTATCAATGGAAAAATCAATGTTTTAAACAACACATACAACTCATCTTTACTCCACGAATATTTGTCAAACTGGTCAAATAGCTTACCTAAAGTTCCAATCGCAAGTGTTCTTAAATGTTTGATAGCTTTAACATAACTTACATGGACTTTATCAACATTCGCAAGCACACTTGCTATATTAGAGCATATCACATAAAATACCTTAAGAAGCTGAGATAACAAACCATCATTCATTGAACCGCCTAAATATTCTCTGACTACATCAAATAAATTTAGTAAACTGTGTAATTTCCCAGGACTTATTACACATTTTAAATCTATATTTTTCAAAATATTAAGATATATATCTTTAGGATCTAAAGACAGATGTTGTTTAATGTACGAAAATGCCATTTCAATGAACATTTTTAATTCTTTTTCATTACATCCACTTAAGTATCTCATTACCATTGATCTCCTTGTTTGACCACCGCCTTTTTTGTCAGCTCCTAGCTTTGATGTCATTTTACCATACAATATATTTAAAATTAGAGGGACCACATGTTCTCTATCTCCAGGATGAATAGCTTGAGAATCTTCTGTTATTTTAAATTGAGTCATTTCATCTTTAAATTTATTTTCGTCAACCAAATTGTACAGATTTGTTTTATATGGAACAACACTTTTATTTTTGTAATTAAGAATACAATCTAAAGCATATTTTTGAAGACCAGGGTTTTTGTGTTTTAAAAATTCCATAAACAGATCCCAAAAAATTGGTTCTTTATAAAGAGCTCTTGGATTTTTGAACTGTGATAAAACTTGCATAATATTTATAAGCGTTTTGAAAATAGCTTTGCCTGTGACTGAGTCAACATTTTCACTCTCATATACTAAATCAACTGTTTCTTTAATTTCATCTTCAGGTTTATTATTTAATTCTACATCCGTTTTCTCATGAGTTTCAATATCAACTATCAAAGCACTTGTTTTATCATTTCTTCTGTACTCTTCATCTATAAATTTCAAAAATAGAACAACAACATCTCTATTCTTTGCCTCGCAGATGTGAATGCAGTTACCCATTATTTTTAAAATTAGATTTCTATAATTATAAAGGTCTGGTCTTTCTGGAATATTGAAGTAATCCTTATACAATTCTGTTAATATTTCATTATTAAAATTATTATCTTCTTCAAATTTAAACACTCTTAAATCTCGTTTCGCGTTGTTAAAAGAATATTCTAGTTCTTTATGAAATGTTGGCCAAAACTCGTCAATTGGCAATGCATTACCATAGCCTGCTATAAATTCAACGACAGGTTCCCATAATAACTTAAAGTTCATGTATAATACCCCATACATGTAGTTCAAAGCATAAAGATGGAAGTCGGTCTTCTTAGCAAGCTCATACTGAGTGGTGTTAAAAGCCATCTTTTGTAGTGCACTAACCTGCTGTCTATAATCCTGTATAGACGGAGTGATGGATTCTACAGTATGACATCCGCTGAAAACTGCAAATCTTTCAACATTACCAAGTACTTCTACAGTAACATTTAATTCCTCAATACCTTCAAACAGTTTGTAAATATGTGTAGTTAAAAGTCGTATCTGGAAAAAATGGAATGCATTAAAATTTACTTTAATTTACTTATTTAACTTTTATTTGATAAAATAAACACTTACTATGTGAAATGGCGAAGACACATTACTCCTTATATAAGAATCAACTAATGATAGGAGTGGGTAAGTAAGACCATTTTCTTGTTCATATGCAGTCAAATATAAATCAATTATATGTAATGAAGTTAAGTAATTAGGATCTGTAGCACATGGCAATAATACTGATAACAATGATTCAATATCACATATCTCTTTTAGTTTCTTACAATTTGATACATGAATTGCACATTCTATTGTATTCACCAAAATAAACAACAATGTTCTAGTACATCTTGATAATGCTGTTTTATCATAGCAAAGTTTATTTAGTTCTGGACTTTCTGTTGTATATCTCGACAAAATGGTCAACAGCTTCGATATCAGTGATTTAAGCATACTGATACATAAGTCAACATCTAGTTTTTCAACATGAGGAAGAGTGAACAATACATTCATTATTTTTTTTGGATTTTCAACAAAGTTATCAAGTTCGTCATTCAAAACACTTGTAACATGATCCATGTATAACGGAAGTCCTTTACCAAAGTCTACAGGATATTTAACCCATTCAAAAAGTTTTAGCCCATTTTTTGATAATGGAGACTTTGTTACACAAACTTTAGATAAAGTTGACATGACATCATCATCAAAATCGGACTGTATTACAAATTTTAAAAATTGAGGCAATATTTGCAAATCAAATTGTGAATAGCTAATAACATTTTTGACAAAATTCATTAAAATATTTGGGTAGGGCAATGGTATTAAGACTTTAACTAATACGCCAGCATGTCCTTGTGAAAGAGATATGTTAGAAGAAAGAAGCATAAGAGCTCCTATTTGAGAACAAACTTCTAGAATCACTTCATTTGTTTGAGCACATATAACTTTTACCAACAATAATGCAAACTGGGGTGGGTTTGTTAAATATTTTCCATTTTTATGTTCTATTACTTGGCCAGCTAATCTCATCACATACTCCATTTCTTTTCCAGCACTTTCTGTTTTCAACAAATCTTCGATAACAGTAGATACACTAGCCCAAAAAGTAAAAAATTCCTTGTGTGACATTTCTTGTAAACAGTCTTCAAATGTTTGTGTTAAAACTTTAAAAAGAATATCTTGGGAATCTTTTTTTTCTTTAAGTTGATTAAGTAGAATAGGTAAAAAATCTTCAAAACAGCTATGAAACTTGTTGGATACACCTTTCACAATTTCAAAAATGAGATGGCCACTACCTACAATAGCCTGTAAATATGCAAACAAAAATGTATTAGCCTAATAATTGAAATATAATCAGTTATTGTAAATTTAAGCACATTAATCAGTGTAGCTTTTTGAAATTACCACTTTGTGGTTTTGATGTCATTAGTGACAAAAATTTCCTTAGTAATAGGAGATAAAATGCTATTTGTTATGTAAATGTCAATCTTACCAATGTTAACCATGTGACAAAATGGCTCTTAACAGAAAAAAAAATATTTCTTTTCATGAGAAATTTCTATTATGAAATCACTTAATGATTATATTACACAATATCAATACAGTTTAAATTTATAGAATATAAATTATGCGCATGTGAATTGAAATTTATTTATTTTTGGAATATGTCTGTATAAAATTTGTTGCAAAATACTTATTTGTACCCATAGATTTAGAATGTACAAGATCACTAAAGTGTGGGAGCGAAAAGTCCTTATCAGGTACGAATTGCCTTAGAAGAAAAGAGAAAGTGACTCAGGTACAGATGTGACAAAATTTACAAATTTCTACGGAAAAGCACCGTTAATAAATCGAGATAGTAGGAGTGACATTTAGAATTATAGTGCCATGTCCATATGTGGAATCCAGCAGCAGGTATTGATTGTAGTAACTCCTCAGAGCCCTTGCCATGATCAATGTGATTGAGAAAGCGACAATTTGAGCTGTCCTATGCTGCATGAAAAAAAAAAGCTTATACTAGGGAGCCCAAGTCCTGAGGTAATAACAGTACACTAAATATGGCCATGTTACCGCCTTATAAAGTTGTAGCCAATGGGCCTGACTGAAGTATTGACTTGTCCACGCCAAGCTTTGTAGAAGCCTGTTTGGAGTTTAGTTCAAGATGACAATGAAATTGGACGTCATTCAAAACAGCAATGTAATACTGGGTGTGGTTGTCAGAGAAGTGTTTTTAAAACGAATGGATACAACTAACAGGATTTTCTTAGCAGCAAACACACAAACTTGTGCTTTCTTAGGGTTAAATCGGACTAGACTCTAAGTCTTTTTTTTATGATATAGGAAGGCAAACAAGCAGACGGATTTTCTGATGGTAAGAAAGGTGGTAATGGTGCGTTGACAACTAGAGGTCGGGATGTTAGGCCTCGAGCAAAAGTAAGTTTACCGGCTATATTACCTTCCGGACCGAAACACATCTTGACGTTATGGCGGCAGGAATAGGTAGGGTGGTGTTACCAATCCGAGCGAGTCGATGCGGAACTCTACCACCTAGTCAGATGTCACGGTGTTAGTGACGGTAAGCCTATGCTCGCCTTTTATGAGCCGCCTGGCAAGGAAGGCAGATGTTCTATTCTACAAAGGAGCCCGGACCAACACGGGGAGAAATCTAATAAGTTAATCTTCGGTCGGTAGAATGTTTTTTCCAGAATATTCTTTTGTGTTAATTTTCTCAACCTTTATTAAGTGTCTTTACTACAATGTTACAGAAATAGGAAATCAAAGATTATACTTACATCTTCATGGGTTTTCAAATAATTGAGCAACAACTCAATAAATTTTTTCTTATCTCTTATATCTCTTGCTACAAAAGCAAAACTTTCTGCTGCAAAATTGTTAATATACTGAGGTTGAGTTTCGCTCAATAAAGGTAGAACTCTTGTGAGGACTGTCCCAATATCTTTCTTTAAGTAAGGCTTTAATGTTTTGAATAAAAATGCTAAACAAATCAAAGTCCACTCTAACCTTTCTGCATTTTTTGTATTTAGTAATTTTATAAGAATATCCAGGAAGTTTGAAAAATGTGGATAGAAGTCATTTCTCAAATCTTTTGCTAACGCCACAAGAATCCTGAAATGAAATGAAAATAATATTTAAGAAACATTTTGAACATTTAATGTTTAATACATTTAACCAAATCTTGCATGATTTAAATTAAACTACCTTAGCACAAAGAAAAAAATAAAATACTCATTGATTTTGCATTTTTGCAATTTTAAGCCCAACTGGTATATTCTAAGAAAGTGTATTCAAACAAAAACTTAATTCTTGAGAGTAAAAACAATATAAGAAGCAAGAATGTTAATGAACATAGATGTCAGTAGTTTCATATTTTGGCTTTCATGTATGTATTTTCTATTTACTAAGCAAGCACTCACATCACAAAACATATCATATTCTGCTTGCTTTAAGGGTATATATCAAATCTTTAAGTTATCCACATAAATTTATTTCTGCAATCTTTACTAAAACAATACTTACTCCAACAATGGTTGCAGACATAAATCATCTTCCAAATTCAAATATTGTTCCAGTAAATGAATAACTTCATCTTTTTTGTGAATTAATTGGGCTATAGTCACAATACCAAAAACTTCCTTTTTAAATTTTTTATAATTCTCAGTTAGATTGAGACCATGCCATTTTTGAACTGCCAAGTGAAAGTGAGTCTCATCTTCACTTGGTTGACTTGAATATATGTGTTCAATGTGGTATAAAGCAGCATGACGAATATCAATAGCATTTATTCTTTCCGCAAAAGGAATAAACTGAAAAGCAAAACAAATGATCATGACTATCACAGTTTGTCATTATTATTAGATTTATTTATTGGTGATAGCTTCCTATTTAATTACAAAAATTAAATATCTTCAGTTGTTTGCTAAAAAATGCAAATATACAGAGTTTTGGCATACTAATGTTGGGTTATCCTTTGAAAACATGTTACCTCAAAAGTCATCCCGAATTAGTCTCCATGGGGATATACAAAGGTTTCTTATAGTGTTATGTGGGAAAAACAACTTAAAAAAAATACAAGTATACAGCAGTTGAAGCACTTTAGTCATAACTGGTTCAGTGACTGACTGACATATCAATACACAGTCGAAAACAATGTATAATACCTGATAACAAGATTTAGATTGACAAATAATAAACATTTATACAGGTTGGCTTGACTAACTGCATTATTATTCAAGATCAGTTTGAAAATTATAATTTATAATCATTTAAAATAAGTGATAATTTCTATATGTTATGCATGATTAAGGAATATGGTAAGAACCGATGGCATTCAAAACTTTGTATAATAAATATTGATCTGGATACTCACTGATACTGACACTGACAGAATACTAAAGTTCAAATACCATAATTTGTAAAACCTTAACTTGCAGTTTCCATATATATAATATCGCCCTATAAAAATATATCAGACACCCTGTTATACTTTATCATTCCATTAAGTTGATATGACTTAGTGTAAGTTATAAGGTGAAAAAACAGATGAATTATTCAAAAATTCCATATTTATCTAATTATTAACTAAATCATGATTTACATAAAACCAAGACATTGGAGAATTCAAACTAAGTACAATAGTTGCAAAAATCAAGAAAAATAGGATGAAAAAATGAAATTTATCATTGTACGGTATATTTAGAAGACTTGTATATTTTACCATTAAGAAATCAAGATTAAAAATGTGTGATGGTGTGCATATTTGTATACAATATTAAACATGTTTTAGTAAAAGCTGAAACTATTTTAATGAATATTTAATGATAAAATAGATAAACCTCGAAGGCCATAGCTTAATTTTTGACTAACTATCTCAAATTTAATACGCCAACAAACTGGGGGAAAAGCTACGTAAAATCAACAACACTAAATTAACATTTAATTTCTTAGGTAACTCTTAATATTAAGCTAGGTGATTAGTGAAATAGTATTTTTTAACTCAACTCAGCTACCTATATTATAAAGACAACTGTCATAATAACTGCTGGAGCATTTAAATCTAGGCTGATAGGCTTGATACGCTATTTTGCCGGTACATGACAGGTTTAAATACGACACGATGGTGATAAGAATGGGTAAGGCGATGGCTCATGCTAAGGAAAATTAGTGCACTCCGACTTTTAGATAAAATATTCTCACATTAAAACTTTACTTTTAACATTCATAAAACTATTTGGAAATATAATTTTAACCTCAAATAATAAAAATACTTACTCGAAAAGTATTGGTTGATTTGTGTTTAACTGGTTTACTCTTCATATTATTTACCTCATTAGACTATCATAAAACAATAATATAAATTTTTATTACACATTCAACATACTTTTAATTTTCAAAAATACAAAATAAACACACGTAGTTAGTAGAGCTACCATGTGCGTTTGACAGTAGAATCAGTGTTGCCAACAGCTAAACTAGCTTTCCACCTGATTCATCACTTAAAACCTTAGAGGTCAATGCTTAAAACCACCAGAAAACCATTAACAAGGGATGGTCCTACATTCATAACCACCAGGTTTTCCACTAAAAATTTGTGCTACGTAAAATAGTAAAGTAAAAAGTGCCATTTTAAAAGCAAGGTTTTGATTGAGTCAAGGCTCTAGACTCGCTTTACATAATTCTGTGCATATCCTAACTTTGTGGAAGTGAAATTGCGTGTATTAGAAAAATATAACTGTAGTCGAAATGAGAGCATTATGTAAGTTGTAAAGTCAAGATCGCTGTATCTCACAATAGTGAGATCACAGAGAGAGAGAAAGAAATGTATTATAAGGGAAAAAAATGTGTAGAAATGAGAAAGTGCATGCTTACGCTTCGAACATGTGGAAAGAGTGACAGATCAAAGATTGATAAAACAAATATATCATCATCATCATCATCATTTCAGCCATAGGACGTCCACTGCTGAACATAGGCCTCCCCCGTTGACTTCCACTTCGACCGGATGGAAGCGGCCTGCATCCAACGAGACCCCGCGACCCTCATAAGGTCGTCTGTCCATCTCGTGGGTGGCCGTCCTATGCTTCGCTTGCCGGTACGTGGTCTCCACTCGAGAACTTTTCTGCCCCAACGGCCATCAGTTCTTCGCGCTATGTGCCCCGCCCACTGCCACTTCAGCTTGCTAACCCGGCTGGCTATGTCGGTGACTTTTGTTCGCCTGCGGATCTCCTCATTTCTGAATCGATCTCGCAGGGAAACCCCGAGCATAGCCCGCTCCATAGCTCGCTGTGCAACCTTGAGCTTGTTTATCAGGCCCACAGTAAGAGACCACGTCTCGGTGCCGTAGGTCATCACTGGTAACACACACTGGTTAAAGACTTTTTTTTAAGACACTGAGGTATTTCGGACGAAAACAAATATATAAACAAGGCGAATAAGGGTGGAATAAAGGTGGCGAATAGGTCCCTTTGCTAATATGTGTTGAGATTCCATGATCGGATAGCTCTGGTACAACCCGACAAAGGTGTCAAGAATCTCCGATACTGGCGTGTCTGTATGAAAAGACTAATAATCTTATGTATTTCTGAGTCTGGCTAGTTATATTTATTTTAGTATTGCTAATATAATTATTTTTTTAGAAGAAATAAGAACAATTCATAAATAACAATAGTAGATCAATTTATTAAAATAAAAAAAAAACATATTAAGCCTTCTCAAGTTAGTGCTTTTTGATTATAAAACTAAAATTGCAATTATGTAACACAAGGTGAAAGAAAGTTAGCTATAAAATATCTTTCTTCGCATGCGCTGCGGAAATTAAGAAGATGGCCTACAATATTACAGAACAAATTAATTTATACAAAAAGGTTCGCGACACCATATATCTAATTACTATAGTTACAGCAATATAACTACTTTAATATATTTCATTTTATACATATAATAGTGACCATATTCGGACCATGTTATCCATACCATCATATTAAGCCTTATCCAAATAAATCATATTATGTTCAAAACTGTTTTTCAATGCCTAGAGATTTAATAAAGATATTGATGAAAAAAAAGTATTACGAAATTAAAAATTTGTTTGTATTGAGTGGGCTTCAAGTTCCGACACTACTGGACTAATTCGAAAAATTTTATTATCTAACCCTGATGAACATAGGCTACTTTTTACTGTAGTAAAGTGTTTTATACTTATCTATTTCATATAATTTTTCAATGGCTTCACCGATTGGTTTGAAATTTTGTATGGGTTTTTGGCAGTTTTCTAGAAGATTTAAAAATGCAATTGGACCCAGTAGATAGCGCTACTGATGAAATGACATCTATAATAATAATAAAGAGGAAATATTTGATTGATTGTTGTTGTTGGATGCACTGATTTAATTTTATTACCATTATGAGACGAACATTATTCTTGGTGAACATAGGCTACGTCATTTCTAGGAAAAAATAGAAGTTTTTTCACTTACGTGAAGCTGGGAAAATATAAATTTGACTTTGACTCATTTAGCAAAAAATTGAGTTAGTTGTAAACTGTCGATTTAGAAAGGTAAAACATATATAAGTTACGCATATGGTTTTAAAACAACCAATATATATATTTTATTTATAAGTAAGTAACATTGAATAATACCAACCATACCAGTGCACAAGTTTTATAATTAAAAATAAATTTGTGTAATTTGTACATTGATGTATACATTTATTTACAAACCATAACTGTGCCACAATCCCATCTCTCATTAAAATTCGACGCCACTCAAATATTATGCCAACCAGTAAACTATCATTCTAACACATACCATACAGCTATTCTAAGAGATGACTTTCTGTATTGGCCAACACCATTTGCCAACACAACGTTATAAAAAGTAGTATTAGAGAGAGAGAGTAGAGTATGCCCATAAACTAACAACGATTTGACTGAAAATCGGTAATCCCAGCGTATATAATTTAATAAGCCTAAATATTAATAAAATACTCAATATTAATATTAAACAAAGTAGAACAAGTATCTGTGTCGAATATTAGTATTCAGGGTTGACTAACCATGTTTGTCAATAAATGAAACCCAATTTTACTAAACCACTAGAAAAATCCACCAGCCACTAAAAGCAATATTTCGCCACTAATCGGGGGTCGAAAACCACCAGTTTTAATGGAAAATCCACTAAGTTGGCAACACTGAATAGAATTGTGATGGTAGGCCCGATTGTGATAGTTTCTCACATCGTTGATAATGAACGATGCATCGATGTTTCTTGTTATTTAACATCGTTTTGGCGCCATCATGAATGAAAATGGTCGTACTTTTTCATAATTATTGAATTTCGTGTTTATATTGAGTGAAATTAGTTAATTTTGGTGGAATTTAGTTTAGTTTTGTTCAGTGAACGTGCACAAATGAAATTAGTGTATCGTGAATTTCCTCGCTGCCGCCAAACCTCCCAAAGTGAGCTAGTGTAAAGTGACCACTGCTTTACTCAAGACCCTAACGTGACTTTGTAAATAGTGACTAATGACTGAAATAAAGAATTAATACGGAAGACATGAATTGAAAATATAAAACAAGAAAAAGATTTATTAATACGGAAGACGTGGCTGTATGGACTCAGATTCTTTGCCTTTCCCCGACTGCGATAAAATTAAAAAACAACAACAACTAAAAATTATGAGAAGTTTTGCTTATTAAAAAGCTCTTGTTAAAGACTCTTGTTAAAGTAGGAGTACTGTAGTTGTTCTGTGGTATTTATATTCTTTGTTAAAAAGACAAATATAGTAGGTATCCGGAATGGTACAGTGTTACCAACTCTACCAACTTTTAGGTAGATCTACCTACTTTCAACTCTTTTTACAAATCTACTACCTTGGGTGAAAAATCTACTAACTTTTTTAAATTATTGAAAATTTTCTTTTATTTTTGCGAAAATAATATATTGAAACCTTTACTCGATAACCTTTACTTGATAACCAACCAAATTTTTTAATTTGTATTTAACTCTTATGATTTTTTGAATTTCGAATCAATTAGAGAGAGGGCGTTGCTGTGTAGAACCGTCCGCCATTTTCTTATTTATGTACGTTTACTTCTGTATGTATGGCAGCGATAATTGTTATTAAACAAAAGTGAAAAGTTTAGTTTTTGAAATAAAAAGTGTAGAGTGCAATAAAGTGATTTTATTATTAAAATATATATATATTTACGATGTTCGAGAGAGTCAGTGAAAAACAACTACTTGTGCTTCCACACAGTAGTGCTAATGTGGAGAGACTCTTTTCTACTGTTAATCTATTAAAAACTTCTAGTCGCAATAATTTATTCACTGAAACTCTCCAGGGACTTTTACATACGAAACGATTTATCAGCGAGAGCTCCGAGCAACCTGTACCTACTGAAGCGCATGTCAAATTATTTAATCAAACTACGAGTATGTACTCTTTTAAAGATTAAAATTGTAAAATATTTATATGTTGTTTAGTTGACATGCCAAAAATATTTAAATAAATAGATCATAAAATAATTTACCAATCCAATTACGCGGTCCAGTCTATGATTTAATTTTGTTTTTATTCTAAATATTAACAATTTAGGTTTTTCTTATTGTTTTTTCAAAAATTGTCAGAAAAATAATTTATTTTTACTAAAATAATCGTTATAGATATAATACGACCATGCAGATTCCTTCTAAATCTTGAAAAACAGAAGTTGGTAGATCTACCTACTTTTCGAGTTGAGTTTGGTCGGAAACCACCAACTTTTAGAGTCGTGCGGAAGGATTTATAAAAATTCGAGTTGGTAACACTGGGAATGGTATCCCGTATCCGACAAAAAGCAGAAATCCAAATTTTTCAAGACACATAGCAAGGAATATAAATATTCTTTAGCAAGATTATATAAATAGTATATCTACTATATAATAGTTTTCGACAGTGTTGCCAATTTAGCTCTTTTAGAGCTGTTTTTGGCTCTATGTTCAAGTAGTCAGCTCCAAAAATACGCTTTTAGCTCTTTAGCTCCTTTTTTTTTCATATATTATCCATTCAAAAACAGATTTTTTTTCAATAATCGATCTTATGTACTCGAATTTCATGAAAACGAACGCGACAGAAAAAAGAGCTATGTTTAGTTTATGACTAGATGTACAGGGAATTCCCGTAGTATGAAAACGAACTCGACAATACAAAGAGCTATGTTTAGTCTATGACTATATGAGCGGGGAATTCCCATAGCGTGCCGTGATTGGATTTTATTC
>NJDD01000103.1:1954159-1970966 GCA_002245505.1 Calephelis nemesis | reverse complement strand
AATATTTTTTTTATTTTAGCTCTTTTTTTCCCAAAAGTTTAGCTCTATTTTAGCTCTTTTATGAAGACGATCTGGCTCTCTTTAAAAAAATGAGTTGGCATCACTGGTTTTCGATAGGTAGTATCTCTTGTTAAAGAGTATTTATATTCTTTGGGTAGTATTCTCAGATAAAGTATCCCCGTAGTATTATTTTTAAGGCAACGGTGTGAAACCACAGACTACTATGATAATGTGTGAAACCTAGCACTTCGTATCACTTGTATTGTATATTTTGACACTGATAAGAAAACCTGCTAGTCCTGGAACAACTTGATTACATTCAGCGGTGTCATTGTTCGGCAATCAATGATTAAAATTAATTTAAGTTTTTTTTACAATTACCTACTAAATGCTGGCGAGGTTTGTTAATTCATTGCCGTTCGGGCTTTCGCAGCGAATTACCAAGTTATATTTTCAAGGTAATTTTACTTTATACACGATTGATTGTTTTTTCTAGTACCTATTAATCATGTTTTCGTGTACCTATGCTGTTAAACTCTCAAAAGGAAAATAAACAGCAAATGCGTCTTGGATCAGATGGATTTTAAATTGTAATATGTTAAAATAAAATAATTGAAGTACATGTCTTTAAATTTAACAAACCTTTTCTGAAAAAAAAATTGAAATAGGTTAACTGTTGTGTCTGTGCATGCCCTTTACAAGTTTAGCAAATTATGCTAAATTTTTACACTACATTGGCAAACAATATTGGATATTGTAAAAGTTACACCCTTTAAATTTGTACTTTAATTTTTCAGCTTTAGTTTGGAATCAGCGTAGTGCCCATAGTGTGCAAGAACTACACCAATTCAAAACCATGGATGTCAAGATATTGCCAGCTTTACAAGACAATTACATGTATTTAATAGTGGACAAGGCAACCAAAGAAGCAGCAGTTGTAGATCCTGTAGATGCTCAAACTGTTTTGAAAGCTGTTGGTGAACATGGAGTCAAACTAACCACTGTGTTGACTACCCACCACCATTGGTCAGTAGCAACCATTGGAAGTATCAGAATATAGTTAATAGTGAAGATATCTTCAAGCCGATAAAGGGTGCAGGGATTGTTATTGTTACTTCATTAACCCTTAGACTCGATTGACTCTTGTCATACTTGACAACCGTAAACTTGAATAGCAGATATCAATTTGGAATCAGATGTATTTTTAGGACACATTACTACCAAATTATTAAAATTAAGCTTCAAAAAAATTCAACAAATATGATTAAATAATCTATGCTTTATTACTAACTAAATGTTAATTATTTGCTAGTATAGTTTTTAGGAGTGCCTAAAATTCCACTTGGATACTTTTTAAAAAATCCACTTCCAATTTGCATGAAATTGAGATTCAAGAGTAACCCTACTGGTTCTTGTCACATAAAGACAATCCATATTTGACCAGTATGATACAATATCTATAATTATCTGACTATGTTTCTTTAGTTCTGGGATTTTAGGTTTGTGTCTCCAAAACTATTGTTTTGAACATTTTGTAGCTTTTGCTGAATCACTGAATCCTTTGACTAATAGATACATATATCCAAGATGATCGAATTAGCTATACAGAAATTTCAGCTACTAAATCCTCTGATAATTTTAATTTCTCTTGACAGGGACCATGCAGGAGGTAATGAAGAGTTAGTAAAACTTCATCCGGGTTTGACAGTCTACGGTGGAGATGATCGTATTGGGGCTCTAACAAAGAAAGTGGAACACAACTCTAAGTTTGCTGTAGGAAACCTTAATGTTCAATGTCTTTTTACACCATGTCATACTTCTGGACACATTTGCTACTTTGTTACTACTTCACCTGAAGAAGGAAATGAGCCAGCTGTATTCACAGGTGACTATTCTATTCTAATGACCCAATAAAGTTAGCCCAAGATTTATTATGTGCAATTATATTTTTCCCTGTGTCGAATAGACCATGTGCTGTCATCCTTGGCAGCTCACAAGAGGTGACCACAGGTGAAATGAGTCAATACCAACAAGACCACTGGTAATGGAGTGCTGTGCAGCAACTTGCCCAGGTAGATGTTCACCGCGTTATATGTTCGTGCTGCAATAATAACAATGTGGACTTGCCCAATTGGCTTAACATGCCGGCCACATGACTGTAACGCACCTATAACATCTATGGTGTCTATGCTGCAGTTATCTCTTATTATCAGAGTAGTCACATATTTGTTGGCTGTCCTTTGCCATAAAAATATTTATATATTTTAATCATGAAGTCTATCAGCTCATACGGCATTGTTTACATAAAAAACATTTTTGTTAGGTGATACACTATTCCTTGGTGGGTGTGGAAGATTTTTTGAAGGGACAGCTACTCAAATGCACAAAGCACTAATTGAAATATTAGGCAGTTTACCAGGTGCCACAAGAGTCTTCTGTGGCCATGAATATTCTTTACAAAACTTAAAATTTGCTCAGCATGTGGAGCCAGATAATGAAGATATAAAAAATAAAATAATATGGACAGAGGAACAACGGCGAAATGGTAAACCTACAGTAAGTATTTTTCTTTTGTCATTGGTCCTAAATTCTTCACAAATTTTTAACAATTACTACTTCAGTCTGTACGATATTGTTACTAGAAAAATGACTTACACAAGAAGCATCAGGTTAAAAGTACAGTACATACTAACATTACTATGGGTAAAATATTTTTCTTTTTACAATCAGGAATCCCACTTGCAAAATCTTACAACTACAAACAAAAATCTTACAATGGCCATAACCATAAGACAGGTGTATTCCTATTGTGTGATATTGGTGCTAAAAAAATTTTGGTTTTAATATGATTGAATATTACAGGTGCCATCAACAATATCTGAAGAGAAATTAATCAACCCTTTTATGAGAGTAACAACTGATTCAGTTAAAAAACATGCCAAATCCAGTGATGAAATTGAGACAATGAAAATAATTCGACAAGAAAAAGATCATTTTAAGGGTTAAAAACTTAACTGTCCATTTCAATGTGCATTTTCTATACATACTATTAAAATCTAGGCCTTTACAGGAATTGTTACAAATTTTATTAAAACAACTTGTCTTATTTGTGTGTTTAATTTTGTATTTGTATATAAACACTTAAACTATAAATAACTTAAAGCTGTTCATCACAAAAAAACATGGATTTCCTCCCAGGGTCCAAGTCCACTGCAGCTGCTATTGTTATTATTGCATGATCAGTTTTGGAAAATGTTGTCAACTTGCTGTTAATTACCGTGATAATTCCATGTATGAGACAAAGTTGTGTACATAAAAAAAAACAAGAGATTTTGGATGGAATATTGTTAGTGTCAATTTTTTTAAAGAACAATATGATACAAATATAATTTAAATTTAACATTACTTCTATGTTAGTCCATGTTTATTCATAAGACAGATGAGCATCAAAATGGAAGGGTTAAAAAAGGTGATAAATTTATGTAATTTGCTGTTTTACTCGGAGGGAAAAATGAAATGTTTTTCAAACTATATTTTTTATAGCAGTTAAACAAATGAGAATTCAACAAAACCTTTACCACCCCATACATAAAATTGTTTTATCCCTTGCAGTAGTTATTCCTTGATCTTTCTTTATCGTCAATCTAAGTCAGTTAGTAACTTTCTAATTTTCTGTGTTTTAATTCACAGTTGGTGGTACTGCTTGGTTGGTTTTGACTGCTTAACACAAACAAATTTACATTAATTATTTAACATTTCAGCAAGCAATAGCAAGTTGACAAAACATTCATCAAACATGCAGTAATAATGATAATTTTAAGCTAGTAGACTTTCAGATTTACAATTGGAATTCCTTCCAACTGTTTGGATGGCTACATAGTAGCACAAATTTGCATTATCCTGTATATAAATTGACAAAATGTAGCTGTAGTTATTCCTCATTGTTCTTTTTTTATGTAAGCTGACATTTCTTCTGCATATTTCTCTTTCGATCTTTCAAACATTGCTACATAAATCTGAAAAAACAAACAATGTTGTTAATACTGATAATCGTTTTATCATTTACATAGTCCCAATAATACTGAAAATGTAAATTTGTTACACAAGGTGTTACAAAAGTCATGTGTGCCAGTACACATGCAAATCTTATGTTTGCCTGTGAATATAAATGTTACAAAAGTTAGAAAGTTAAATAAATACCTGTTTTTCATCACTGCTCAAAGATCTCCATCTTGAAGCCAATTGCCTAGTAATTTCTTGTTTACTAGGTTCTGATCCCACATCTGTTGAAGTCTCAGCTACAACTAGAGGTCTTTGTTCTTGGCAAAATTGGAAAAAGGCATTACATGGTTTCTTTGGTGCTTTAGGATCTTTTTCAGCCTGCACAAAAAGAAACAACAATAGTTTAAAGAGCCATCCTAGTACGGATCCAAGGTCTTATCTATTCTTGATGTCATAATAACTATCACATTCTGGTCTGCAAGGTAGAGTATCCAGTAGACTTGCACAATATTTATCTAACACTTCCGCCAAAGGCAATATTATATATACACCATTACATAATAAATAATAAATATCCCAGGACAAGTTACACAAATTAAATCTAAGCCCGAAGTAAGCAAATTATATGCTTGTATTACGGGTGTTTGTCAACGCTACCAATACATAGAAATACTTAAATAGATACCAGAATAAATTCAATAAACACCCAGACTTGGAAATGCAGACATCTACATGTTCATCACACAAAAGCCTGCTACCGTCGGGAATCAAACCCAAGCCTCCCGGTTGTTCGGTGTAGTCAGGTGTGTACGCTAGCCACTCGACCAACGAGGCGGTACATATAAGCAACAGTTACCCCATCAGCAGGAGAGCCATGTGCACATAACCCATACAAAATATTTTCTTCGACATGTCATTGAATTAAAAACATTGTATCTATCATAATCAGAGATTCAGAGGTTAATACAAATACTACTACATACTAACAAAGATTGATTGCCATATTTGAGGCGCAGGTGTGAGGCTCGGGTTTGATTCCCGAGAGGGGCAAGCATTTGTGTGATGAACATTAAGGTATTTGCATTTTTAGGTCTAACTGTTTATTGAATTTATTCTGGTTTATGATTAAGTCTTCAATGTAATTGAATCATTGACAACACCCATAACATACGCATATAATTTGTATACTTTTGGTTCATTCAATTTATAAATTGAAGTGACCCAAAAGTAAGCAAATTACAATTACAAGTAGTTATAGTTACATACACTTGTCCAATAATTTAAAGTTTGGGTTCCATCCTTAACAGAAAAGGAATTTGTTTGTTGTATAAAAAATAACCTTGAAATTATTTATTAATTTTTAGTGTGTAAAAATTGACAAGCTTATGTACAGGCCCAAATGACTGAGCCGGCAAAATGTTCAAATATTTCTAACTGTTAATTAATTAAAGTCCAATTAAAATGCAAAAACCCAATTTCAATAAGGAAAGCATGTACATACACAAAAATTTAGTATTTTCCTGAGATTTCATCATCAGATCTAGATGTAAATTTAGGAAGTAAATTCTTTCAAATAAAAAAAGAAATTTAAAAATTAGTTCAGAAAAAACAAAATAATTGATTAACATACCTAAAAAAATAGGGATATATTGATAATCTTTTTTTGCATAAAAAAATATTCCAATTTACATTAAATTTAGGTGTACAATTTCTGTGCTCTGTAATATATTGCATTAGCAGAGGTATGAAATAACAGCAGAAGGGCCAATGTACCTCACTTTACGAATCAAATAATAAACTTTACTGTGCCTCAACCTCTTAGTGATTTACGGCCAATGTTAATAATGCTTCTCTAAAGATCGATTTCAAGCAATCTAGATAGCTGCGTATCCGCCGGCCTATCTTTTCCCTAATTGCCATATTTATCCTGTCCACAGACATGTTATTGGCAAGCGATAACATAAAAATGGATCAAAATGTCAATCTTGGACAGCAAGTTTTGGATTAAGATTGATTATTAACATTGGCCGTTAGACACACACACATCATTGTAATCTATAATTGTAGGTACACAAAGGCAGTTTCAATGTGTCAGAGCATTCTCTACTAGACTAACTTAGAATGAAGGAAGCGAATTATACATTTAGATTTACCACATCTAGATGGTTAAGATAAAATAGGAAATAATTACCTTTTCACCTTTATTTTTCCGTTTTGCAGGTTTCTTGGCACTGGTGGTGGTTTGTTTTTCTACTGGTTTTGATGGCGCTTGTGTTTTATTTCCTACTCTAGGGTTACGTGCTATAATCTCCTGTTTCGCTTCCACTTCGACAGCGGCATTTCTAAAGGAATCTCCATGTTTGTCCAATCTCTCGACTAATAACTTTATATCTTTTTTATATCTCTTTGTAATTTTCTTGACTTCGTGTATCCTAAAACAACAATTTGTCTTGTGCTAAACTAGTTAAGAGATTTTCAAAAAACGGGTTAGAGTAAGTATTGCACCTACCTATTTACAATCCGTTCGTTATCCTGTTGTAGTACTTCACATCGTTCCAAAAGCATTTGATATTTCCGCCTATAAATTTCTTCCTCGGACGGTAAACTAACCATATCATCTGAGTCGTCAGAAATATTCGAGCTAAGTTGTTGTACTGTCATTTTAATTTATTTCTGAGCTTCAAGTTCATGCAAACAAAATATTCTTTTTAGCTGGCTGTCATATTGACAATGAGATAAGTTTTTGAATGTTGGTACCTACTTCTTTTAAATTTGTGTGGAATCTAACTTTTTTGCCCAACTCGTATCTAATCATTGGCCTCCCTAGCAACGTGTGATGGAATACAAAGAACACTATAAATACTCGTAGATAATTATAGCTTTGTGTATTATGCCAATGGAATAGTGATCACAATTTGTGAGTAAATTATTTCATGAACCAAAAAGTAAATCCTAATCTTGTAGTTTAAATATCATGACAAGAAACATTTTGTGTGTACTTAGATCACCGGGTATTGAAATAAGAATTTATAAAAATCGTTTTCCATTCACATTTCTAAATTTAATATGTAAGACACTTATTTGATACCGAAAGAGACAGTCTGATTGACAGTAACGAGATCGTCACGACTTTGTCAAAATACTGGCATAATATCAATATTACACCGTAACATCATCTCTAACACCATCACTACACTGTCACGACATAATAATAATAATAATAAACTCTTTCTTGTACAACCAAAACATGAAATTGTTACATATTACATTTATAAAAAACATATTTTATACAAAAGGCGGTTTTATCGCCGTTATGAGATCGTCACGTTAAGTTACAGTATCGTCGCGAACACATCATAACACCGTCACGATATAGTCACTACATTGTCACAATATCGTCAACGAAACAGTCATGACATCCTTACGATACATCATTTTTTTTATGTGATAGGTCAGCGAACAAGCACACGGTTCTCCTGATGGTAAAAGATAACCGGGGCTTACAGAAACGAAAGACGTTACAAGTGCATCACTGTCCTGCGGCCGGGATTTAAGGCCTATTGTGCAAGTTTGCCGGCTACCCTATCCTCCCGATTGGAACATGAAAGAGTCATTATGGCAACTGGAATAGGTAAATCGTTGGATCAAGTTGTGCACAGCACTCTATCACCAGTGTGGTTGTTAGTTACCTTTATTTTACCCAGGACTTACCTCTTATGAGTTGACACAGGCAGATGGTTTATTCCACTCATTGAACCCTGACCAACATAGAGCAAATGCGGGGTAGACGGAGGGATTTACTGTCATTATAACAATATCGTCACGACACAACCACAACATTGTCTTCGCCGTCACCACCGCGACACAGAAATGACATCGTCTGTCCAGTCACCATTGCGACACCACCACGGTATTGTCACGATATTACTGCAATAATCGGCACCGTCAATATCATCAATAATTACAGTTCTCTTATAATTTTTTAAGTAAATTCGTTATAACAAATTACTTATTATCCTATTGTCGAAAAATTATGTAAAAAAAAAGCCACACACGAAATAATTGTCTAAAATTTAATTTTCACCCCCACTTAGAACGTCCTAGCACATGAAATCTACAACTCATTTCTCCCATGTTCGAACTATAAAATTGTATAATTATTGTACAAATCTACACACCTACCAAACCTTACAGTTTATATACACTACGTAGGTACCACAGTAGGTACACTTCACTCGCTACGCCAAAAGAAAAGCCAAAGGAAAAGCTACACAATTATCTAATCTTAAAATAACTGAATTAGGTGTAAATATATAATTTTAATTGTAAGATATGTGATAGTCACTGGCAATGGTTGAGTGACAGATTTTTAAGGTGTAAGACAACAAACAAGCAGACGATTTTCTTAAGTGATAAGCCGGGATTTTAGGCTCAATACTAAAAGCTACCTTACACGACAGTACACACCCACACGTGGCAATGCCAAGCACTGTAATTAAGGAAGCTGGAACAGGTACCTGTGGGTGGTGGATAAACCCGTACCCCCGGAAGTTGCTGCAAAAGAGGTACTACCAAGTACCTGCGATTTAGATAAAGGAGCCCGAAACAACACGGGGAAGCCCGGTCCAACACGGAGAAAAAGACATTCAACTGCAGAGCTTGGGTAGGTATATCAGTGAAATAGTTAATAAACAGATTAATAAATAACAGTTTTACGAGAAACAATACGTTGTTGAGCGGGTCGTTTGATTTCATGTCCGATCACATTTTGACAATATTTTTAGCTTTACCTAAAAACGTATTACGTTTGGTTTTGTATCACATAAAATTTTGTTAACGAAACTTGACAGATATGGTTTATGAGGTATTTCATAAGAATGGTATAAAAGCTATTTAGAGAATAGAAAGCAATGTGTTAGGATAATAAAAGTAAGTAGAAACCGCAAATTCCCTTTTCCTGTAACTTCGCAATATCACAGAATAAGTATATAAGGGAACTATATTTTCATAAGAATATGCAATTCATATCCTTAGCGGAACGCTTAATATCCAATAATTAGAAATCAGTGACCGAAATACGACTGATTGTTATTTGTCAAAGGACAAAGACTTGTATATACGCAATCGCATGATTTTGCCGTTACAATAAATTAGAATTTTTTTCCCCGTTGTTGGTCCGGGCTCCTTTGTAGTGCCTTCCTATGCCAGGCAGCTCGTAAAAGGCGAGCATAGGCTTCTGTCACTAACACCGTGACATCTGACTAGGTGGTAGAGTTTCGCAGCGACTCACCCGGATTGGTACCACCGCCTTACCTATTCCTGCCGCCATAACGTCATGACGTGTTCTGATTCGGAGGGTAAGGTAGCCGGTAAACTTACTTTTGCTCGAGGCCTAACATCCCGACCTCAGGTTGGCAACGCACCATTACCAGCTTTGGTGTCTCTAGGTGGCGTGAATATCTTACCAACAGGAAATCCATCTGCTTGTTTGACTTCCTATAACATAAAGTCAACAGTTTATTTTCAGAGATGAAAATTTTTGTCAATTAAACAAATTAAGAAATTACACTGAAGCTTTGATTGCACCTAAAATAAGTAGAAACTGTGTTTTAAAATAATTAAATTCACTTAATCGATATTAGGGAGCAGGCGAGGGTGAAATTCCGCCGATTTTTATTATTGAGTGTGCTGAGCAACTTGCATTGCCCCTTTGTTTTATTTTTAATAAGTCGCTAGAATCTGGTATTTTTCCTAGTGCCTGGAAAATAGCGAAAGTTGTCCCTGTGCCTAAATCTGACAATCATAAAATCATATCTAATTACAGGCCGATTTCCATTTTATCTACATTTAGCAAAGTTTTTGAATCTTTAATTTGTCCATTCTTTCATCGGCATTTAGATCTAAGTATATATAAATGACAATCAGTTTGGATTCGTGAAACGTAGATCAACTGCTGCTAATTTGTTAAGTTTTACTGAAACTGTATCTCGGCTTATTGATACTAACAGCGAAGTAGATGTTATCTACACAGATTTTAGTAAAGCTTTCGACCGCGTGCCTCATAATTTGTTATTAAAGAAGTTATCATGTTACGGAGTGGCAGGTTCGCTTATGGTGTGGTCTAATTCATACCTTCATAATAGCACCTTTTCTGTTGTGGTTAATGGTTGCAGATCTTCGTATTACACTATTACCTCAGGAGTACCTCAAGGGTCTCATTTGGGTCCGGTGTGGTTTAATTATTTCATTAATGACATAAATACCTGTTTTTTACACTCAAATTTTTTTATGTACGCGGATGACTTAAAATTTGTCAAGGAAATCAAATCTGAAAATGACTTATCACTTCTCCAAAATGATCTTACTAACTTGGAGTCTTGGTGCAGTAACAATGGGATGTTGCTCAATTGTAACAAATGTTTTCACATAAAATTTACGCGAAAATTAAATCCGCAATAACACGATTATTATATAGGACAGTGTAAATTACAACGTTTAGAACAGACTAGAGATCTTGGTGTAATTTTTGATCATAGGCTTACTTTTGTACCCCATATTGATCATATTATTCAGAAATCGTCTAGGATGTTGGGATTTTTAATAAGACCTATCAAAGTATTTAAGTCAAACAAGGCTAAAATCTGTCTGTACTACAGCTTGATAAGGAGTTTATTGGAGTATTGTAGTGTTGTGTGGAGGCCCCATTACGCTATCCATTCATTAAGACTAGAAAGAGTGCAGAAACGTTTCCTGTGGCATATCGCATATAGAAGTGGCGTAGCGAAGAGGTATATTTCTTATAAAACTCGGTTGTTAAAACTTAATATGATGTCGTTGGAACGCCGTAGGAAACTGTTAGATTGTTTGTTCATGTTTCGATTAGTAAGAAATGAGATTGATTGCACTCAATTGTTCAACAAAATAGACTTTCGTGTACCAAGGGGACGTCCTCGTAATCAAGTCACGCCTTTTTGCCCGCCTCTACGTAAAACAGTACAAGGTGCAAATTCGCCAATAGCAAGATTCTGCAAAGTTGTTAATGAATATAGCGACTTTTTTGACATTCATTTTAACTCCTTCAACAAGATTCGAAAAACTTTATCACAAATTGTTGTTGACAAATGAGGGTACTGCATTTTTCTATACGCTGTTATGTCTTGATACTATACTTCTTAATTGATAAGTTTTGTTTGTATTCTATTTGTTACATTTCCGTTGCTTTATTCATGTTTTTTTAGAGTTAAATTTGTGTAAGTTAGTTAAATTCTTTGGGTGGGTTGCTTTGTAATTAGTAATTTTAAGTTTTATAATCACGCGGTGTTTACCTGTAAATGTTTAATACAATTAAGTAGCTTAAGTTATTATGCATGTTAAAATATATTTTATCATTATACTTAAGCGTTGGTAAGTAAGTCATATAAATAAAATAAATAAATAAACATAAAAAAATTAGGTGATACACCATCAAATATCACGAGATTTTTGCTATCGTTCGGCTATTGCAACTTTCAATTTTTTTCTATGAAGTATACCGGCATTTTTGACCGTAGGCAAAATATCTGCAGATTTTTTCTTTGACGCTCCACAAAAATATTAAAGTACCATAGCTTTAAATTTTAAGTAGGTACCTAATTGTATGTACTTGCTATGATGGTATTGATCAATCTAGATCACATACAACATACAAAACTCGTGGATAGAGCGGTTTGTATTATTACCATGTGTTCCAGCCACAATTTCAGGGCATTACTAATTCACAACTTGCCCCATAGAACCCCTCCTTTTGCCCTTGCGCGATTGCGCATTGCGATTCTTTCCAGTCCACATAAAGCTGAACTGGTGCAGTAGGAATTACACAACCACAAACTTGACATCATTTTATGCAACGCGATCAAATTTTTCGTAAAATAAAAGTTGTTTTTTTTCTAAACTAAAAAATAAATCGTAAAAATACATAATTTCTAGGGAACGAAGTGTCAATCTCATAACTCTTAATCTTCATAATTGTGTATGTTTTTCAAAACAAGTTAAAGCAAAATTACACCAATGAATCCGAAGACCAGCTATGAAACCTCTGCCGACACTTACCAAAAGAACTGTCTTTTTATATTTCATATTATTGTTTCTATTATATTTATTATACTTTCTGAATATTTGTTTAGTTGATGAAAAAAAGGTGAGTGGGTAATTTCTTCTTAGATATAGAAACAGTCTTTTGTTTAAATTTATTTATTATATAAAAAATGCAGTTTATTTTCGACTTTGCCTTAAAACTTAAATAGATAATAGGTACTATTACGTAGTTGGATTAAATAAGTAGGTAAATTCTTTATATTAGAGTTTATGTTTTATAATGAGTATATGTTTATGGGGACCGCCTCGTTGGTCGAGTGGCTAGCGTACTCGCCTAACTCCATCGACCAACCGCGAGGCTCGCGTTCGATTCCCGACGGGGGCAGGCATTTGTGTGATGAACATTTAGATGTCTGCATTTCCGAGTCTGGGTGTTCATTAAATTTATACTGGTATGTATTTAAGTATTTATATGTAATAGTATCGTTGACTAACACCCATAATACAAGCATATAATTTGCTTACTTTGGGGTTAGATTCAATTTGTGTGATTTGTCCAGGGATATTTATTTATTATTATTATTTATTTATGTTGAAGAAAAAAGCACCATGCTTATCAAAAAAACAACTAAGTTTAAACTATTAAGTTAAATAAACAATTTTATTATTTTAATATTTATTTAATTACTTAAGGCATCTTCCGAGTGCTAGTTCGCAACATAATAGACCGGAAGCAAATTTAACTTAATTTCATGATTGCGTATAATTCGATTTACTCTTTGCAAAAAGTTGTTAGGTATTTATTTGCGGAGTGTATGGTCCGATCCGACGGGTGTGTATGGTGGCAAGGGATAAAGATACTTAACTGTAGTTGCTCAGTAAGTTTCTATACGCATAATTAGAAGATATGCATAATTGAGATAAGCACGTATGCTTAATCTTCAAAATAGCCATATTTTGTTTTGTTTTAAATACTTAATTAGGTAATATGACGAAAATATATACCATAAGTAGTTCAGTTTTTAAATTTTACTTATTTATAAGAAATCCTACAAGATTTTTTCCATCGTGATTAGATTTGGATATAGTATTAGGTAGGTACATACTAACTAATATTTAAAATCTTAGGTAATATCTAATGTCAGAACTTGTATGTAGACGTCATTTAAGGAATTTATTCTTCGACGCCACCTTAAAACTATAACTAAACAGATTCGAATGAAACACAGCCTGATATTGTGAAATTTTATTTGTTATACGTACATATAAGTACACAAAATTACGATTTTTTTTTATGTTATAGGAAGGCAAACAAGCAGACGGATTTCCTGATGGTAAGAAATTCACGCCGCCTAGAGACACCAAAGATGGTAATGGTGCGTTGCCAACCTGAGGTCAGGATGTTAGACCTCGAGCAAAAGTAAGTTTACCGGCTACCTTACCCTCCGGACCGGAACACGTCATGACGTTATGGCGGCAGGAATAGGTAAGGCGGTGGTACCAAACCGGGTGAGTCGCTGCGAAACTCTACCACCTAGTATTTAGTATTTTCGATTAGAAAAATACTACAAACAACAAAAAAATATTTTCTACATGTACAATATTAAAGGTTTGTGTGTTGTTGTGATGTACTTAAAAAAAATGTTTGTTTCAGTTTAATTTAAATTATCTATCAATTAAGCAACATGTATCCAATTATAAAAGTTTGACAATTCGACTTAGCGCGCTTTTTGGTTTCTCCTACAAAGAAAGCAAGTACATGAGACTCCTAAAGCGGAACATAGAACCCAAGAAAAGACTGCCCGATGCCTTGATTATAGGGGTTAAGAAATGCGGAACGAGAGCGCTGTTGGAGTTTTTACGGTAAGCCAAAACATCTTCTGTAAAGCCCTTAACATTATAGAAGATGAAGACTCTACATTAAGTAGTCTGTAGAGATTTAACACCATCGCGCACTTGTGGAAATAAGTAGAATTAAATCACTAGTGCAGTCTGTCAGACTAGTTGTAAGAGTTCGGCTAGATTTGTCTGGTTAGGTTGCTATTTCTACCGTCCTGACGTCAGTGATTGATATTATTATGTTTCCATTTGAATGTAGCAGATAAATATACATAAGACATACAAGATACCAATTTCGGATTGGCAACGCATCATTCAAATCTTTTGTCCACGGTCTGGACTACATGAATTTCATGTATGAATAATCTTAATATTAAAAATATGTAATGAACTTCCGACAAAACCAATGCGTAATGTAGCCAAGAATCAGCTTTTTCAGCCAAACAGCATTCAGCTCCCAAATAAAAATCATCGAATCGAAATTTGTCGATTCATTCAATAGTTATGATGCCACAACACAATAAATACACACAAAACACACATACATACACGCGTGAAACTTATAAAACCCCTCGTTTTGCACCGGGGGTTAAAAAATTGCATACAGCAAATCACAAAGAAATAGGGTAAACCGAGATAGATGAAGTGGTAGTGTATGGTAGATAGAGTAAGACTCGATCGTTTTAGTTTTTGCTTTAATTAATAAGTGCTAGCCTAGTGGTAATTTATATTAAGAAAAATATATAAATAATAAAAATAAAAACTATAGTAATATATTTAATTAAGTTAGGGTATTTGCACACCACAATGTAGATTGAACTAAATTTCTAGGAAATGTATTTTTATGAAAATGTAGGTTGTACTAAATTCCTAAATTTTGTAACTGGAAATCGCATATTGATTCGCTTTGAAACAAAATCGATAGGTTTGTACATGTGTTGAGAAGAATTAGAGAAGTGTCAGGATTAAAGGCATCTCTATTAGCTTATTAAGGGTATGTTGCTTTCGTTTTGCAGTATGGTATTCCTATATGGGGGAATTCTGTAGAGTTAACTAAACTCTTTAGGGTTCAGAAGAAGTGTATATGAGCGATATCTAGTATTAATCATTTACATTCATGCAAGCTACTTTTTAAATCACTTAAAATATTACCTTTATCTTGTTTATAATATATATTAGCTGTATGTGTATTTGTAAAAAATATCATCATTTGTTTCACACAAATGCTGAAGTCCTAGGTTTATTAAAATAAAAACTACAATATATTTAATTAAGTTAAAGTATTTGCACACCACGTTGTGGTAGAATATGTTGGTACGAATAAGTATTCTCTAACAACACACATATTCCGCAAATAAATAAATTTCATTTGTCCTAGTTTTTGAAATGGTCGCCTAATTTTAAAATTTCTGAATTTTAAAAACATTTCATGTATTCAATTTAGACTCGTTAGTCTGCAGCGTTTGCTTTTTGACCTATCAGTTACAGATTTTGAAGAATTTAACTTTTTGTTTAACCCGTTTTTTGAACTGCTGTGTGTTTGGTAGATTAGACTTGACTATATTAAAGAGCAGACATTGCGTTTACAAACTTAACACATTAGACGGTGAGTTTATCAGTAACAACAAAAAATATATAGGTAAGCCTAGTAAAACTACTAACGAAATCTTGTGGCCACATCTACAATGATGTGAAACATAATATCTAACCTTCAAGGATTCTTAGATTTATGTTGTAATATTGCAAACAAGCGGGAAGATCCGCCTACTTGTTCTTAACTTAATACCAAGAGCCAACTGTTGCCTATGGATACGAAAATTGTGACAGGTGCGTCGCTATCTTACGGGCTATGGCCGATATTATAGACTACATGTGCAATACGATAGAACGGCTACCCTACCCTCCAAAATAAAATAAAGGTCACGCCACGACGCCTGCATGGCACTTTACCTGGAGCCGGCCCTGGTGTAGGGCAAGGGTATTTGAACAAGGCTCAAGTCAGGTATGCTAGGAAGCTAAAAAAATTAAAGGCTTATTTATTAGGTATAGATATTTAATTAATTTGAATAAAATAAGTGTCGATGGTCGAAATAAATACTAGAAAAAAAGGTTAACAAGTAAGACCACCAACTAAAGGACACTGCAAGACAATCTCGCTCTATTCCGATAAAAGGTTAACGCCGATCCTGACAACCAAGATACTTAATAAAAATAAGCGCTTTTAATAAAGCTCCGAAGCTTTTCTGAAAACGCTAATTTTCTTAATGAACATACTTTGTATTCTGTTCTTGGATTCTACGAAATTAATATTCTTTGTGAAATTATGCAAATAGGAAGACCAAGTCTGAAATTAAGTTTAGTTTAATCAATGCCTGTTCTTCATTTTATCTGGGGTAGACTAAAGTACCTGCCCTCGTCAAGACGAGCTACTACCACTCTACCTTTTCTCGAAGTGTTTCATCGTTTTTTTGAACCCTCAGAGAGTTGATTTCTGATAGTTCATATTCTCAGAAGATGATGTCAATAATAGACTTATTAAACATACAAAGTTTCAATTGAATAGCTCTAATACTTAAGATTATATTGATATATAAAGTACACCGATTTCGTCACTCACACACTCACTGATACAATGACACACTGATACATAATCACATATCTTCACGCCAAGTACCTTACGGTGTAGGCAGAGAGTATCGAGTGCCAGACCTTACGAGCTTCCTTTACATTTACTACCCTTTTCATCACGCTGGTTTCGGACACTCTTGATGATCACCGAAATTTTTGGCTATTTCCTGAAGTGCTAGAAAGCTGAAATTTAGTATGTAATCTAAGTTTAGTATGCAACCAAAAAAATTAATAAACTTATAACTTTCGCCCCCATCCTCTGAAA
>NJDD01000103.1:1907236-1946568 GCA_002245505.1 Calephelis nemesis | reverse complement strand
CCATAACTCAAGTATATACTTAATTAGCTTACTTTGGAGTTAGATTCAATTTGTGTAAATTGTTCAGGAATATTTATTAATTTACCATTTTTGTATGTGTTTAGCTGACCCTTAGAAACCCGTTAACCTATTTTTTCTGTTTCAAACCCTTTGAGATATTAGGTTATCTAAGGTTTAAAATACTAATACCTATGCAAAAAACCTTAAAAGGGGCCCTTTAAGTATTATGTAACGCATTCTGGGAGGAAAGGGTTGTAAAAGGTTACGACAATTTATAAGAATGTGAGGGTTCCGAACCATGCGTTACGTTACATTGCTTTTTGATTTAAATAACAAAAACTAGCGAATTAAAATATTATTGCTCCTTCCCTGTACGTTCTGCTATATACCTAATTGTGACCTGGAGGTAAAACAATTGTACTGGGATGTTAGGAAATGGGGTATATAAAAACGTTACAGCGCATTACTTACTTGAGCACATTAATCCCGAGCAACATTTTTTTATTATAAAATGGGAAAAATCACATTTATTTTTACTTACTTGAGCACATTAATCCCGAGCAACATTTTTTTATTATAAAATGGGAAAAATCACATTTATTTTTACTTACTTGAGCACATTAATCCCGAGCAACATTTTTTTATTATAAAATGGGAAAAATCACATTTATTTGTTGCCCGACTCCTCGGGAATTGAACCCGGGACCTCATTAAGCCAAATCCAACACCTGAACAACAAAGGCGTTTATATTAGTGAATATTTGTGTATATGAATAAAAATCCAGGTTTAGACTATATTATATGAACAAGGGCTTAGCTCTTTTGGTTCAATCATTTAGAAATATTGGCAGATGAAAGACAGTTATAGAATGCGAATATGGCTGGGTGTATGTGTCTGGGAAAATCCAAGGTTAAATTCCACGATCAGATCACTCAGGTATTATCCAAAAGTGGTATCCGTGGTATAAGAAACCAGCGTGTTTGAAGAGAATAATAATGAATGTGGATAAAGCTAAGTACGATCGAAAAACTCAATCGATACTTAACCCACAAGAGAGATGGCGTGTAGATATGTGGGGATATTTAGGCGTAATTGAACATACATACATATCCAACCACGTTGCATGGTAGTAACAAATTTTCAAAATTCAAAAGTAACATGAAATATTTTATTCAACATAAAACTTATGATGACATATTTGCAATATACACAGGCAAATCCGTGGGTTTCATTTGTATGTATGAGATGGAAGCTTCACCGACCACAGCAAAAAACATAGCGACATTATCATTATATGCAGCATGCAGTGTGGCTATTTCTTCACCCGATGGCATGTGTGAGGATTCTCTGAAATGAACAAAAAATAATATAAATTGTTGGTTACACCTTTTTGATAAAATTTAATATATATATTAATTGTTTTTATAACATTGGAAGGCAAACAAGCAGACGGATTTCCTGATGGTAAGAAATTTCCGCCGCCTAGAGACACCAAAGGTGGAAATGGTGCGTTGCCAACCAGAGACCGGAATGTTAGGCCTCAAGCAAAAGTAAGTTAACCGGCTACCTTATCCTCCGAACCGGAACACGTCATGACGTCATGGCGGCAGGAATAGGTAAGGCGGTGGTACCAATCCGGGTGAGTCGCTGCGAAACTCTACCACCTAATCAGATGTCACGGTATTAGTGAGGGCGCCTTTTACGAGCTGCCTGGCACAGGAAGGCAGATGGTCTATTCTACAAAGGAGCCAGGACCAACACGGGGTAAGGTAAAAACTTTGGACCCCTTTTTACGAAAATTGCGCGGACGGAGGTGAATAAAATTTGGCACATTTATAGTAAAAGATCGCAGATGGCGCACCATACAGTTTGGAAACAAAGTAGTTGGTCTTGAGAAATGAAGATGGCGTTCTTATTAACAAGATATTAACATTTATTATGGTCGAATTTTCACCAACGGGCGACCACTAGTATACATAAATCAATAACCGAAAAAATAAAGCATTCTAGGACTTCTACGACTATTATGGGGTTGAAATTTAATGAAAATCTCTTCCAACCTGACAAAGTCGCGAGGAAATAAACTTGTATATAATATACTAACTATTCCAGCGAACTTTGCTTCACACGTTTACTTTGTACGGGAAAATAAAAATGTTGTTTTTCCTAGTTTCCTTGGAGTTGAACGGGATAGAAAGTATCCAAATGCTGTCTCCTGGTTCTAAGCTACGTTCTTGAGGTAAAAAAAAGTGTAAGTAACAGGACTTTCTTTTACATATACAGGGTTATTTTAAAAGCCCAAAATTTAATTAAAGGGAGTAAATGATTGATTGGTTATGCATTTGAATATTATTGCGAGTCTTTCTCTTATACATCCGGAGAAGAGATAGATCGGCTAATTTCAAAATTGTCAATCATAAAAACTTTCTCCACCTATTGTCACAAAACCTTTTAGCGAATGTATAAGTCACTTTAACAAATGTACACTTATACCAAATTTCAACTCAATCGATTTAAAAAATACGATGCAAGAAACGAAAGTTATATCCATTCTAAAAATGTGAATTTCATCTGTGATGAACTCATTTGGTGGGTACTCAGAATTGTGTATCTGTAGGACATAACTACCCGCGTTAACGGGTTAGAAAGGAATTAAAAATTTCGCCACGGGACTTGAATCCTCGGTAGCTCAATTGGTTAGAGCATTCGTCGGCTTGAGACGAAAGGTTACAGGTTCAAATCCTGTCTGGGGCGAAATTTTTTCTTTCTTTAAAATTTATAGTCAACTCAATCCGATTGAAACGTATGTTAATAGGACCATTCATACATACCTTTTGTTCTTATTTATATTTATTAATACCTATCTATACGTAACTATAGACTAAAATTACAAATTGTAGTTAGTAGATTACTTACTGCATACAAATTAAGCGGAAATGTGGTTTTGGTCTATAAGATTTTCGGAAGTTTTGAACATTTCTATTGTATACATCAAAATCAATTGACGGATGACATTTTTCGCTTACTTTAGACTCAGTTTTAATTATCCTTAACTTATTTAAAATGGTATTCATATCTGTACAGTCTTCGGGTTTTACCAAAGACTTAACATCTTTATTAGTCTTCGAAGCCCCAAGGAATTCCTCCATTGTCTCTTTAAGACTGTTGAAAAAGGATTGTTTTAATTCTAACCAATTGTTATATTTATTTGGTTGCATTTTCAAAAAGTCGTATATAAATTCTTCTTGCCTACAATCTAAAAAATCTTCAGTCACAACTTCTGCTCTCCCAAAGTCATTTTCCGGTGGTAGCCAATGCTTTGGAAATGTATCAAAAAACTTGTCGTATTTATTGTCTTTTATAATATATTCAATTTGATCCGAGCTTGAATGACCCTCAGTAGGATCACTAGATTTTTCAGATAAACGTTTTAGTATATTGAAGGGATTCTTTAATTGTTTGCTTGTCGCTTTTGGCATTTCCGTTATTTCTTCTTCTAAAACACAATCTGAATCTGATGAAGAATCTAGATCTATGTGTCTGTTATTTACAATTTCGTGCATTTCGTTTATACAGTATTCTACATTATAATTTTCATTTAAAGCTTTTAGTGCTTTGGAAAAAGTTCTTCTATGTCTGGGTGTAGCTTTTCCATTACTTTCTAAATTCCTAAGTTCCAAAGCTAAATGTTTTAGCATTTGAAGATTATCTTCAAAGTTTTGATCTTGTGTATCAGTTTTGCGTCTTTTGCTACTTGTCTCATCTTCTTCATCTAAGTCTATTGTATCAACTATAGTTTCATTTACAAGTACATCAAAGTCGTTTGTAAGAGTCACTTTGGTTTTATACCTCGAATTATATGTATTTATAAGTTGATGTAGCGAATGTATGAGAGTGCTGTGCGTGTTTCTAAACCTCACAAATTGTTTTAATCGTTGAGCTAGACGCCTGATGCCGTCTAAGTGACGTTTTTTCTGATTTCTTTTCCGTTTACGTCTCTCATTTGTAAAATTCGTATAAATTATATTGTTGTCATAGAAATTGACATTTTGGTTCAAATAGAATTGGTTTGTTGGGTAGAATCGAAACGGCTGATACCATCTTTGCATAAATGATCTTTGTAATAGGAAATTGAAGTTACAAAAGAAGGGACGAGGTCTGTATGCATTAAAGTCACGTTGGAAGTGAGGGTTTCGGTATTGGTATCTCATATATTGTGATTGTCTGTTCCAATTTGTATTTGGTCTATTGTTACTGCTATAGTTATTCGCAGAGGCTGTACTTAGCCTTCTAATGTGACTGCCGTTAACTTCATCATCCATGCCATAAATGTTTGTTTCTGAGGAAACCTGTGATTGAGTCATATTTGACACTGCATCTAAATTGATATTATAAATGGTTTTATTCAAATTAATATGATAGGGAAGATAACATGCATCTGGCACTCTAATAGTTATTCTACCTTTACTAAAAAGGTCGGGAAGTTCATCAAAATACTGATGAATTTTATCATTATAACAAGGCCTAACTATTCTATTTCCCAATTTTCGAAGTTTTAGACGATTGTACATCAATGATCTGTGTCTCTTTTGGGTAGAATAGCTTTTAGATTTTACATTTGTAGTGATACCTGTCATTGAATCTTCTAAATTAGGTTCAGAAGTCGATGTATTTTCTGTAACAAACGTGAACATTTTTTTAATAACTAGATTAAGTTGACATTCCACGAACAAATCAATCGGGGTTTAATCCAACAGTAGCAGAAAAGATACTGAAATCTAAGCAGATCTGCAAAAATCGGGGCAATTAATTAGCAGCTACGCGGAAAGGTTAACAGGAAAAGAAGTAAAACTTGAAGCCGTACATTTTTAGTTTTTTCAGCAAAAATTGTCGTGATTACAATATAAAAACGATCCTATCATTTTGTATAAATCTTAAAGAAAGAAAAAAAAAAAAATCTTTAAGATTTATAGAAATTTATCCCACGCACAGGGCAAGTGCTAAAAAAAATAAAAAAATAAAAATTCGATCCTATCATTTTGATTGAAACTAAATATGTACTGACTAAAATCTGTTAACTAGTTTGGAATTTCATTCCAGTGAAGCATTGTGACACAAAACTTAATTGTGTGCAAAGAAAATAACATTTTTTTTAAATTTATTTTACTAATATTTTAAAAATTACATGACCTGTCTTTCTGTTACACTGTCATGGCAAAACCATTGAACCGTTTTGATTGAAATTTGCATGAAGATAATTGACAACCCGGAATCAAACATAAGCTAGTTTCTATTCTGATAGCTTAAGTATTTTTTTAACGTAGTGAAAAATGTTTAAAATTCAATTTTTACGGATTGAGATAATTTGAACACGATTCTTACCAACATCTCCACTACTGCTACTAATGGTCTCATTATCCACTTCAATGAAATTACTATCCACAGGCGTGCTTGAAAATTGTTTATCTGATTTTGAATTTCCACCTAAATTAATCTTCCTCTCATATTCGGTGACTGAACTCTTTTTGTGTCTATATAATTTATATCCAAGACGACTTAGGGAAGCATAAACCTTGTATTGTAATAATGATATATTGTCTCTAAGTAATAAGCTATAAGCCTGTTGTAATGATACTTTTACTTCATTATGTATTAGCTGGAGACAGTTCTGTAAATATCCAAACAAATTATTTTTATTAACTTTTAAGGTAATACAGCCTGTAATATCTTATAAATCTAGTAAGATAGCCACTTTTATTGCTATATTGTCTCTGTAATATACATGCTATAGTTTCCCTATAGCGAGCCATGTAAGCTTCCACATAAGGCCTAATATCCTGGCAATAACATTGCGAGCAATAATAACATCTATGGAGTCTTCAGTCGAAGGTTGACCCTCCTGACATGGCACCTGCCTGTTTATTATCTTATAACATTAAAAGTAGAAACTTTTAGCTTAGTTATTAATATCAGACTTAAAAATACAGACACTAAACATCACAGAACAACTATAGTACTCCGACAAGAAATTTGAATCCATACAAAATCTGTGGGATCAAAATGTCTTACAGCGCCATCTATTGGTAACCACAAACATAAGTAGATTTTGTGGGATATCCGACCCTGGCTTTCTTTGTTTTCATGGGAAGGTTTTGATGTTAAAATATACATGCTGTAATGTATCAATAAATAAACATAGAAACAGGAAACTGCATATCATCAAAATTTAAGTTTTATCATTAAATTAAAAACAACAACATAATGGAAAACATTTTATTTTTATTACAATTTTAAACACATACATATCAAATTAAATGTTTTACGTACTGGGAAATGACACAAATAAATTATTTAATGTTTTCTTTCCACATTGTCACAAAGACAATTTCACTATCTCAGTTTTCACTTAAAAGTATCGTTAAAACTTTTATACTGTAAGGGAGGAATCAGAACTATACTTTAAAATATAGAAAAGCATTTTAATTAGCTACAATCACAAGAAAATATATGTATTACGGAGGTACACCAATTCACCATTTTACAAAAATTCCATAAATGTGCCATAAATACTAAACTTCAAACCATAGTCCATACATTCCTAATTGTTGCCATTTTTATTTTTGTCATAAATAATATATTTTCAGAAAGAAATTCAAAAATTACTTTCAATTAATTCCGAGTTTCAGAAATTACTGCCAATAAAGAGAGTATTAATTTAGTCTGTTTCCATATATTTGTTTTTTTTTTTAGATTTTAAATCTTTTTAAATGTAGTTTAATTAAGCTAATTAAATGACAATTTATTTAACATCTTAACAGAAAATCAATGTTAAAAAACAATAAAACGAGGATAAAAGGTAGGTACCTACATTTTATTGTTGAAATATTCATAATCACAATAATTCATAACATACTGTTTGTGGCGTAAGTCTTATATTTTTTTAAGATATAGGAAGGCAAACAAGCAGACAGATTCCCTGATGATAAGAAATTCACGCCACCTAGAGACACCAAAGGTGGTAATGGTGCGTTGCCAACCTGAGGTCGGCAACTAATAGCTATAGTTTAATAATAGTAATCGTAATAATAGTAATTGTTTTAAATAACTACCTAATGGATTTATATAAGTAATATTTAATGCCTATGTAGACCTTCAGATATAATTTTTTTGTATGTATGATGTACAGGAAATCGTCCTTTTTAATTTGCCTCCGTCTCTTAATATTTAAACATATTATTGTAAACATATCTCTGGTATTAGCGACATCAGCTAACACCAGTGATATAAGCATACAATTTTGGCTAAAGTGGGGTTAGACCAATTTGTGAAATTCTTATAGGGATAAGTATTTATTTATGTATTAGTCTGTGATTTTTTTCACAACAACAACTTTTTAAAATCGTTCCCGAATTTGGCAACATCGCTTTATTTTCTATGAAATTTACTCCCCCCGCGGGTTCCACTGACAATAATGAAACATTCTAATCGTATGTTAATATTGTCGACCTCGCCTGCTAAACATTCAGTTAAGTGTCTGTATTTTTAAGTCTGTGTGTTTATTATATTTATTCAAGCAAGTCTTTAAGTATTTGTATGTAGTAGTATTGCTTTCTAGCACCCATGACACAAATATACATTTGCTATCTTTAGAAATAGATCAATTTGTGTAATTTGTCCAAGGATTCATAGAAAATAAAGAATTAGGAATAAAAGAGAGAACACTGACTGAAGCAATGCTAATGCAATGTCAACTTTAAAAAATTTATTATCACTTTTCTTAAATTCCTTTTTCTTATTTATTATGTTGGTAAGTATACCACAGCAGCACAGTTATAACTAATCATTTTATATTACTATTAAAAAAAATCTTACCACTTCCATTAAAAATAGAGCTTCCTCGGGATATAAAAAGAGTTGATTACTAACACTATGTCCCATATACTGCCAGTGACCTCCGACCTGCTGGGTAACCTTAGCCAGCATTAAATCTTCTACCCAAACAGCAATACTTAAGCTTCCGCTGGAATAACCAGAGCATGGACATTAAAAAAATTAAAAAATCTATTATGACTATGATAAGTAGTAAGATAGAAACTTTTTTCTATAGAAGAATAAATTATTATGATGACATACAACTTGCATGACTGTCATTTCAATCTTTTACTGTTTGAAAGATGAAAGAAGAGGTAAACCAGAATATCGACCTAGTATGATGATAAGCTTTGGTTGGCCTGTACTGCAATAGTGAAATGAAACAGGTACTATAAGGTAGTGGAGCTCTTAACTTCAAACAGATAAATAAAAAAAAAATTACAACGCCAAAGGAAATGGTTGAATAATAAAAAGTCACTTGTATGTGTATGATATCACTTTGCAAGACGAAAAAGTACCTTTGGTGAATCAAGGGCGACCTGTTTGTGCCTCTGCCTTCACCTCAGGCGATATAGGCATAAAGCTACTTTACCAGATAGTCTTTGTGTATGTAAATTACTATAAATTGGTAGCAAAACCTTAACATAAATTCTTGGCACTGTTTCTGTGACTCATGTTTTGACCTGAAGGGTAGGGTAGCCAATAAACTGTCATATTATTTCATAGTGTTCCCTACCATAAGGAAATCTGTCTGATCTCGATGCTATGTGTAAATATAATTATGTAATACAAATATCTGCATTGTTATTACCTCTTTTCAATTCTTTCAATCTCAATTAAATGTTTTCTTGCTTCCAATGCCGATTGTATTTGTTTGCCTTCTAGCCATGTGCCATTTGGTTGCACATGTTTTAATCCAACTTCTGGAAGTGTGGTCTCAATTTTTGTAAATCCTTTTCTAACAAGGTCATAGCCACTGCAAATTTAAGAAATTCAAACAAATTATTTTGTTATAAAACAGTGAGAGCATAACTCAAAATATAAGAAAATAAAGTTGGCAATATTCCAGATAATTAAAAATATCAATATGTGACAGAATAGGTTTAAAATAAATCTAAAGTTAATTAATTATAACTGGTGTAGAATGTATGCGTTTAGCTGATGAGATTACAGCTATCTCCACAAATATTTGTTAATTGCATCATTGCGTACAACCAACATAATATAATAGTTAGGTGGTAGCTTACGGTAGACAGGGTTAAATTTATTAACATCTTAAAATTGTTTGTAAGTTATAATTCAAATTGTAATAAGTATAAAACTATTTGTTGAATGAATATTAAAACATTGTGTATATAATTAAATAATCACTTTTTAAAAATATTTAAATATTTGCACACCACAATGTGGTAGAATATGTTGGAAAGCTTAAATAATTTTGTAACAACTTCAACACACATATTCCGCAAATAAATATATTTTCTTTTCTATAATATTCAAACAGATTTATCAACAAGTGAAATATTAAATAATTTTAAAGCATCTTTGCATCTAGGTCTCATCAAGGACTGACTTTTATCACAAACTTTATGAAATCAAAGCAACTTTTAACAGAGTCAATTGGATCACCTCATTGGTTGAGGGGCCACATCTAGCTCTACTCACCAATTAAGAAGCTTGGGTTTGTTTCCCAACGGGGGCAAGCATTTGTGTGATGAACATTTAAATGTCTGCATTTCCTGGGTGTTTATTTAATTCATTTGAGTACATATTTAAAGACTTCAATGTAGTAGAAAAATTAGACTCACACCCTTAACACAATTTAATTTGAACCATCCAATTTGCTTACTTTTGGTTAGATTCAATTTGTGTAACTTGTCCAGTGGTACTATATTTATTTATTAATATTTAATGATTCATAAATTTTAATTTCTCTAATGTAAACATACAAAAACATTACATACTCATACAATTAACTTTATTGCTGAAATAATCTATTAAAACTTAAAGTCTACATAGATGAATAAATAATTTTTCGATTTTCTTATATGTAATGGGAATGATAGATCATTAAATGATTATTATTCCTCAAGTTTTAGCTAGCGTAATATAAACAATTTACACACAGAATATACACAACACACAAAGATAGGAAAAGGATAAAAATATTTTAGGCATTGTTTTAAAAAGATTTTGTAGAATGATACAAAGTTATTATGATCTAATTTTTGGTTATTTAACACAAATAAAGTTTTACTTATTCATATAATTATGTTCATTTATTTTACTCTAGCGCAATTTGTCTCAGCAAAATATTTATCTTTATTTAAAACACTAATGACGATATGGTTTATATATAAAAAATATTAATAAACATTTTAAGTAAAAAAGGAAAATACCCACTTAATCATTTTTTGTTCCATTTTTTTTCAAGTATTCAACTTTGAACACCTTAATTCACCTTTTGTTCTATACTACATAATTGATTTGTGCTGAAATGCAATTTCTATTTAAAGTTGCTATGTGATAATTAAATATTATGAAAATAATTAATGACCAAAAATAAAAATAAACTTCAGTGAATTGTGATGAGTGGACGATTTGACAATTGGCAAATGACATTGCATTTGACAATTGAAACTGACAGCTAAGTGACAAAACACGACGCGACGTAGGGTGGCCAACATTTCTTTTTAAAAATAATTTCTTTTTTTTTGTAAATTCGTATTTCATCAATAACTATTATGGAGTAAAATGTTCAACTTCACTAAAACTTTTATATTTGATATTTTCCATCGTCGGCGCTTGGTAAAACTTCCAAATATTCATATTTTTAAATGAAGAAACTAAAACTTCTCTAATCTAAGGACTGTAATGGCATAGCTTACGTAAATCGTATATCGTTAAAAATATCGATAAAACAAGATTTAACTTGTACAGTTGGTAGCATTTGTTAGTAGGCTGGTGCAGAGTGCAGCCTCTTTTTTCATTAAACATAGGTACCTACCCACAGATTATACCCCTATACCTACATATTCATAGTGATAATGACAACAAGTATAATATTTGACTGATAACAATTCTGAACATAATAAAATTTAATCTTGTTTGAAAAATTCCATCAATCACTACAAGGTCACATCAGTTTATTCTTTTTTCATGACTCTCATCTCCACGTTAGAGCCAACTGTAGCCTATAAACATCAAAGATGCTTTGACGGGTGTTAGGCCTAATGTGCCTTTCTACCGGCTACCCTGCTTTCCAAACCGAACATGACACACATGCACAGCAATTACACAACACCAGACCGCCTCGTTGGTGACTAGCGTACACACCTAACTACACAGACTAACCGTGAGGCTCGGGTTCGATTCCTTACGGAGGCAGGCATTTGTGTGATGAACATTTAGATATCTGCATTTCCGGGTCTGGGTGTTTATTAAATTTATTCTCGTATCTATTGAAGTATTTCTATGTACTTATTGGTATCGTTGACTAACATCCATAACACAAGCATATAATTTGCTTACTTTGGGGTTAGATTCAATGCGTGTAACTTGTCCAGATATGTTTATTGTTTATTTATTTATTATTATTACCAGAGGTATTTTGTGCCAATGACCCGTGTAGGCCATTCTACTTAAACAGAGATTTGTTTTTAAACACTGGGGATAATATTTAAATAATCAATAGGTTATAAAGTGTTAAATAACCTATATTAATTAGCCAGTTAAGTAAGTTAAATTGAATATTACATTCCTTAGGTTTTAATCATTTTATTTTGTGTATAGATTTTTAGCCACGATTTTTTTGTAACTTACGGTATTATGATTACTGAAAACAAATTATACTTTCATTCCACAAAAAAGAATTAATTTTAAATACGTAATTCAATTGCAATAAAATCATGGATGTTATAATTTTTAAATCAAAACTTTTGGTAAGTTGTTCACATCTTCGGTAGTAAGTATTATTAATTGATGATCTTTGACACTGAGTAAAGAAACACACGGCTCTTCGGATGGTTAGAGATAATCATGGCCTGTATACACCACAGATATTACAGATGCGTTGCTATTCTGTGGCTAGAATGTTTAACTTATTGTGTAAGTCTACCAGCTACCCTTTCCTCAGGACCCGAACATGACACTGTCTTCATGGCGGCAGGAATAGCTAGGGTGGTGGGCCCCTTCCACAACAGTTGCAGCAGCGGACTCTACCACCAGGGGTCTTGTCTGTAATAACCAAGTTAACCTATGCTCGCCTTTTACGAGTTGCCAGACAAAGAGGCAGACAGACAGATGAGTAGACCATTCAACTTACAGTGAATAACAAGGCATAGTGAATGACTTTTTACTGTTGTTTTTATCTGATTTTGCTTTACACATTCGACTGATTGTAACATATGTTTTATTTCTTTCTTTCTTTAATTATTTATTTTGAAAGAAAGAAAGAAAGAAAATATATTTATTTGCGGAATATGTGTGTTAAGGTTGTTACAAAATTATTTAAGCTTTCCAACATATTCTACCACATTGTGGTGTGCAAATATTGAAATATTTTTAAAAACTGATTATTTAGTTATATACACAATGTTTAAATATTCATTTAACAAATAGTTATATTATTATTACAATTTGAATTATAACTTACAAACAATTTTAAAATGTTAATAATTTTAACCCTGTCTACCGTAAACTACCACCAAAAAATAAAAAAAAACATGTAAATATGTAAAATTATACAAAAGGCGAGCTAATCTCTAAAAGAGATTTCTTCCAGCAAACCCAAAATAAAGAGAATGCTTAAAAGAAATGTAGAACATACAGTGCACAATACAAAAACTTACAGTACAAAAAAAAACACAAACTAAATTACTAATCACAATCACTATTATTTGATTCCGAATATTGAACAATTCGCTCTGTTGTTTCTGATTTCTTATGTTAAGACGAGAGAATACTCCCACTTGGGTCAGTTTCACTTTCCCGGGTTACATTATATATCCCCCGTGTTGGTCCGGGCTCTTTTGTAGAATAGACCATCTGCCTTCCTTGCCAGGCAGCTCGTAAATGGCGAGCAAAGGCTCACCGTCACTAACACCGTGAATTCTGACTAGGTGGTAGAGTTTAGCAGCGACTCGCCCGGATTGGTACCACCGCCTTACCTAATCCTGCCGCCATAACGTCATGACGTGTTACGGTTCGGGGGGTAAGGTAGCCGGTAAACTTACTTTTGCTCGAGGCCTACCACCCCGGCCCCAGGTTGGCAACGCACCATTACCACCTTTGGTGTCTCTAGGCGGCGTGAATTTCTTACCAGGAAATCCGTCTGCTTGTATGCCTTCCAATATCATAAAAAATATATATATAAATTAAATACATTACATTAAATATTGAGGTAAACTGTCAAATATAAGGTGATTTACCCTTGTTAGGCGGTGACTCAGTGTTAAACACTTAACTCGGGCAAAGCAAGTGAAGCATTAAGGAAAAGGCAAGAGGACAATAGAAAACATTAGAAAAATATTGACCTGGTGGTTGGTGGTGAGCCTGAGGACTCCGAAGAAAATATTTTATGTATACCAAAATTATATTAACTTTGCTAGAAACTTCACTTTATGTACAAGTCATTTTAAAAGAATACAATAAACGTATATAAGAAAAATATAAAAATAATGTGAAAATAGACGTTGAAAATGAAATAACTTTATCTCTGACTGCATTCGACAGTGACGGAAAAAACATTGGTTGTAATTCTAATAGTTTATCTAAATAAACGCAATTAATGTTTTTAACTTAAAAAAAAAGTATTCAAAGAAAGATGCGGTTCTCTAGTCGACTGTTACTGTTTCGTAAGTATATTTGTTAAGCGATTACCCAGCCAATAACGTTTTATATTTAATCTTGAAAAATAAGTCAAATGTAAGTTTTTTTAATATTTTTTGTATGATTGTTATGCGATTACTCGGTCTATAACTTCAATGGTTCTTGTTCTGAAAGGTAGACAAAGTCAAAGGTAGTCACTTATTTTTTATAACGATCCGACTAGCGTTAGTAATAAAAATACTTTATTTGAAATAGACCATACGAAGGCTAACCGTGATTTGTCTATTTCATTTTATATCTACCATCAGATCGGAACGCGTTTTTGAGTTGTAAGAAATAACGTATTTAATAAAAATAACTACGTACAAAAACCGACTTCAAAACTATAAAGTAAAAAATAATAAACATTTATTGTTAATTATATATTACATATTATTTATATGTGCTACTTACTAAATAGATTTGAAGTCGGTGCCAAGCCTTAAACCTATACCTATAATTATATTTTAAGTAAGTTAAATTCTCTTGGCACCGACCATAATCATTTAACTATATGTAAATAGCACGTATAAATAATTGGTAGTATATAATGAATACACATTAAATCTTAATTTTTTTTTTCATTTTTAATTTTAAAGTCGGTTATTTCAACGTACCTTGTTATTTTTATTTAATACTTTTTAGTTTATATGATTTAATTTTATAATCTTAAAAGTAAAAATGTTTATAGCATGGTATAAGGCTATATTTAATATAACCTTGCTATAAATCTTTATAGCATGTTGCTGAATGCCGATGTGTCTGTCTTGTCACTAAGCCACCTAAGCGGATCAAGTTTACTTGCAAGATTTGATTTAATTAAAGAAAAATACGTATCGGGATGGGTAAAATTAGATTAAAAATGCTCTTAAAATAAAAACTAATAGGCCTACCTGAATCAAATTATTGTGAGACCAATTCGAAACTATTCTGCGTCAAACAAAAAATAATTACGTACATCGGTTCAGAAACCTCGACGAAATCGGTGTACCTACATAAAAAAAATATACAATATTACAATATAATATACCCGCCGAATTCAAAATCTCCTCCTTTTTGAAGTCGGTTAAAAAGCTGACGATCTGTTTTACAATCGTACATTATTTTAAAATAGATTTAACTCTTACATTCCACCATCATGCTTATCGTGGTTTAATAGAAAAATATGAAGGCTGATTAATAATTAGAGAAGTACTTACCTAATAAGTAGTAAGTACATTATACTAGCGAGCTTTTCGGCAATACCTTACTGTAGGAAAGGATCTGGTTAGATATATTGACCGCCTCGTTGGTCGAGTGGCTAGCGTACACGTAACACGCCTAACTACGCCGACCAACCGCGAGGCTCGGGTTCGATTCTCGACGGGGGCAGGCATTTGTGTGATGAACATTTAGATGTCTGCATTTCCGGGTCTGGGTGTTTATTAAATTTATTCTGGTATCTATGTAAGTATTTCTATGTATTTGTATCGTTCACTAACACCCATAACACAAGCATATAATTTGCTTACTTTGGGGTTAGATACAATTTGTGTAACTTGTCCAGATATATTTATTATTATTATCATTTATTCTCAATGTCTCTTATTTTCTACGTTTATACATTTAATAAAAAAAATTATTAAAAATATAAACATAAAAAACAGGTTACCAAAAACGGTGGTCTTACAACTAAACCGTCAGTGGTCATGGCGACAGAGTGAGGAATCTCCGCACAATGCGTGCCGTCCCCAAAATTGCTGCCTTCTGAATTCGGCCCTTAACCCAGGGTTGTAGAGAGAGTCTCTTAAGATGTTGGTCGAGACTCTTCGGTATTAGACCGTTTACTGACCCGACTATCGGGAATTATCATTATTATTATTTATTATTATTAAATATCAAGGAAAATTTAGACAAGCCATTGTTGATAGTGGGAATTACAATATGAAATTACCGAATGTTATCACTTATGAGTCTAATAATAGAACCTTTGAAAATGTATGACAAAGTTTATGTATGACAAAGTTTTATGTAAGTGTTGGTTATTTTAGTTGATTAGTCACCTCTGTGGTCTAGCGGTTCAGGTTTTGGACTTGACTGCATGAGGTCCCGGGGTTTGAATTCTGGGTCGGGCAACAAAAATAAAATTGGGTATTTTCCAATTTTCCAATAAAAAAACTTGTTGCTCGGGACAGGATATGTGCCCGATTGGCGATAGGCTTGCCACCTATCACATTGTGGGTATCTCATATACACAGTATCTTCGGCTAGTCGTGGGTGTCCTGGTTGTGCCTCTGCCTACTTCTTCGGGGATATGGGCGTGAAGATACTTGGTTATTTTTTTCTACTTTATTTTCTAAACCAGGCTACAGTCAATTCTCGGTATCATCGCGGACTATTTATGTACCATTATACAGCAAGATTTTTTAATCACCATCCAAATTTTTTCTAAGCATAAAGTATCTATAAATAAGTCCATTTATGAAAAAAAATAGGTATCTAGCAGGTAGCTATCTAGCATGTCAGAGCACTCAGCGCGTAGGTACGGTACTTTGTAGACGACTTTGCGATGTCATATCTTAATATTTTAGTATTGAGGGATACTAAAAGAAAAAACACGTATTTAATTATTTTCACTTAAGATCAACATATTAAAATTTGGATGGTGATTAAAAAGTCAGGGTGTATATGCACCATTTTTGCAATTACCATTGAAAAGATACAGTTAAATATCTGATCTCGGTTGCTCATGTAATAAGTCAGATCATATGTACGATACAAATGGATGATGGAGAGAATCTACATGATTATTCATAGGATCCAGCTGATCTTCCCGCCTTTTGCTGTAAGACTTGATTTATGAAATTGTGGTTCACTCATATTCTTAAGTTGTCCAGGATTACCTGTGACTTTGACTCACTTGGTCAATTTTGCGAATACTCTTTGTGGTATCTACTCCAAAATTTTCCTAAAAGTGAAGTCAAGTTCTTCGTGCTCTTTTAGATGTTACAGTAACATGAATTTTTCTACGGAGTGCTTCGATTGAAATGCGATTGCCCATGTAAATTTTTATTGTAATAAACCCGATAGGTTCCTCATGTTCCAAGGAAGTTTATTATCTCCTCGTGTTGATCCGGGCTTCTTTGCAGAATAGGTCATCTGCCTACTCGTAAAAGGCGAGCGTAGGCTTACCGTCACTAACACCGTGACATATGACTAGGTGGTAGAGTTTCGGAACGACTTAGCCGGATTGGTACTACCGTCTTACCTATTCCTGCCGTCATAACGTCATGACGTGTTCCTTTTCGAAGGGTTAGGTAGCCGGTAAACTTACTTTTGCTCGAGGCCTAACATCTCACCCTCAGGTTAGCAACGCACTAATACAACCTTTGGTGTCTCTAGGAGCGGGAATGTTTTACCATCAAGAAATCAATCTGCTTGTTTGCCTTCCAATATAAAAAATCTACTTTTTATCCCACGTACATACTAAAGGCGTTGCGTTGGGTTTTTCCTACACTAATTATTATTAATAGTCAAGCCGACGAAGTTCGCCGGGTCGGCTAGCATACGATCCATTGAAGGTCTAGTGACCATGGCCAGGTCAAATGTAATGGATCACGATGAACAGCCGTACTAGCTGTAGTCGGCGGTCTCAAAAATATTTCAAGTCAAAATAAGTCGATTGTGGGTTGACGGATTGTCACACACGTGTTTTTTATTTTTATGGTAATGGAAGGCAAACAAGCAGACGGATTTCCTGATGGTGACAAATTTATGACGCCTAGAGATTGAGATAGAGATTGCCAGATAAGTTAAAAACACTCCCAATTAATAAATTTAAAAAAACGCTTTATGAGTACTTGAATGACAAATGTTTCTACTCAGTAAAATATTATTTTAAAGACAAGATGTAGATCAGATTATCACGATATTATTATTATTACAATTATAATTTTTATTTTTATTTTTTTGACATTTTTATTAATATTAATATAATGACAACATGTAGAATAATTAACAATAATATGGAAACTAGTATTTATTAATTATTATATTGTTTTAATAATTTAAGTTATAATAATGATGTTATTTGTATGTAATTGGACATGTATTGTTAATTTTAAATCAATCTCCTAGAATAGGTAGGTCTATGATTGATTCTGAAGAAAGCAATAATTTTTGTATGCCAGTAAATTGGCAAAATAGGAATAAGTGCATGTATTTTTTGTAACATCATATGTCACCCTATTTTTACAAAATAAATAAGTTTGAAGTTTGAAGTTTTGAAGGTGATAATGGTGCGTTGCCAACCGAGGCCGGAATGTTAGGCCTCGAGCAAAATTAAGTTTACCGGCTACCTTACCCTCCGAACCAGAACACGTCAACGGCAAGCATTGGACGTTATGATGGCAGGAATAGGTAAAGCGGTTGTACCAATCCGGACAAGTCGCTGCGAAACTCTACCACCTAGTAGGATGTCAAGATGTTAGTGTCTAGTGACGTTAAGCCTATGCTCGGCTTTTACTAGCTGCTTGACAGGAAGGCAGATAGTCTATTCTGCAAAGGAGCCCGGACCAACACGGGGTAAAAAGGGGTGTCTTTTCATTGTTTTTTTGTCTAATTGAGTTCTCTAAATCTGTGTTGTGTTGTTTTCTGGTTATGGTAAGTGTTTTATGTATCATAACTATGGCTAACATCCCACCTAAACCCCCAGACCCTCTTCCACAGTGTAGTACACAAGTTGAACAACAGAATTTCATTGAATCCATGGAAACCGCTGACTCAATAATATCAGAGTCTGGTTCAAAACGTCTAGGCCAATGTCCTACCCCAATTTTTTTTTTTCGGAAAATAAGCACAGGTTTTGTAATATCTAGGTATTTAATAAAGTGAGTGCTGTAGTTTGATCAAAAATGATATCAATAAATAAATAGCCCCGTTTTGTTACTCGTAAAATTTGTTGAGAAACTGTGTATTTAACTTTAACGACGTATTAAGTTTAGCCTCTTTTTTTTCTTTTTACGCCTCTGTGGTCTAGTGGTTCAGGTGTAAGAATTGACTGCTTCGGGACCCGGGTTTGATTTCCGGGCTGGGTAACAAAAAGAAAATTTGGTTTTTCCAAATTTGCTGATAAAAAAATGTTGCTCGGAATCAGATAATATGTGCCCGGTTGGCCATGGGCTTAACATTGTGGGACTTAGTGTCTTCAGCTAGTCGTGAGTGCCTTGGTTGTGCCTCTGCCTGCATCTTCGAGGATATGGGCGACGCCAGACCATTAGACCACAAAAGCCATTAATCATACATAAATTATTTTCTTTAAAGTAGTCTGTATTCAAGTTGTGCCCAGATTCTTTTGAATAATAGTTGACCTGGGCTTACTTGCCAAGTAGCCACTAGACTTTAGGGAAGGCTTAAAGGACAATGTAGCTGGTAAAATGATTTATACAGGACGCTTAACAGCTCATTTTTAGGCTAGTAGCCTCGCATCTGCGATGTATTTTGGGTGTTCAATTTAATCAAGCATGTTTACTTAATTTTTAAAAGTATCTTCACGCCCATGTCCCCGACAAGTTAGGCAGAGGTAGAATCAGGGCTCCAACAACTAGCTGAAGACACTAAGTCCCACAATGTGACGTAATATGTATTCCTAATATAAGTTTTCGTAATACCTATCGCCAACCGGGCAATTATCCAATCCCACAATCTCATTTTTATTAGAAAATAAAAAAAACCCGTTTTCTTTTTTGATACTCTACACGAAGATCGAATCCGTGACCTCAAAAACTTCACTCTGGCGCCGAACCACTAGACTAAAGAGGCCATCGATTTTTTTGAAACCATAAACTCTTAAACAAACGTAATTGCAGACGAATAAAAATTAATATTTAAAATAATTAACTGCTAGTCCAATTTACAGTTTGTAAAATAAATAATCTAAAAATCAAAATGTGAAACATCTATGTTTAGTTGGTTAAACAGTCCGATATGCATCGAGCTTTATAACAATGTTACGAAACAATCTAATTGAAAACTGTTATGCCAACAACTAGCCGGGAACTCAATTCCCTGTTCCATTTTCTATCTTTGTATACTATCTAACTAAACTCTTCGACTTCGGCTGAACAGTGAAACAATTACAATTTACCGTCCTAGACAGAACAAACAGTATGCTTGTAAAGTCAAGTTCGTCGACTTTTCAATTTAGTCGACTAATAATTGTAGCGTAAGCTACGTTTGTAGACCCGCGTAGTAGCTACGTAGCACGTTGGTGACTTCCCTGACGGCTATCGATTAGTTGGAAGGCTTTTAACGAACCTAGCCGAACATGCCCGAATGTCACCGACAGCACTATGTCCATACATAGCGGAAGCAATGAAATGTACAAAGGGATATGAACCGGAAAAATTGACGATCTCCTTTTTCACCGCCTCTCATCCTTCCTTCGTTTATAACGCTGAATGTCTATTCAATGTGATAGTATAAATTTTGCAAAAATATGACAAAATAATATTTTTCATATTTTTATTTTTGTCATACAACATACAGGTTAGCATTAATGTAAAAAAAATTGTCACTGAGAATAAAAATTGATTGAAGTTAGAGCTAATTGTCGTTATTTGACGAGGACTTCCTGAAGATGGTAATTTTTCAAATGCATGAGTGGGTGAATGCTGGAAGGGATTTAACGCATTGTTCATAATATTATATGGAACCGCCCTCGCAATACGCCTTCTTAAACTTGTAGTTCGTAGTACGATAGTTGGGTATCAACCCCAGCTGAAGCCGGCGGACATCGATTCAAAAATACTAGAGTAAAAAAATTTAAACCGTGGTCCTACTCCCGTTGATGCCGCCGTCGATCGAATGCCGGGGGTTGGGGTGGCTTACCCCGCCATACGGTTTTATTTATGGTATATTTTGACGTGTGCTTTCGCTGCCAACTTCAAGTCGCCTAGATAATTGGGTGATGGATAGTGTTATCGGTCGTATTCAACGTGAACTGTGTTTGAACTTTTCTCTTTTTTTATGTATAGTGAATAGAAATAGATTTCCACAAAGACAGGTGATTAAAATTTAAATCTTTCAATGTAAATAATGTAATGAGCCGGTGTTTTAACTAGCTATTACTTCGCTATGAAGCTATATGTATTAAATTTATATTTTTTGTATTAAAACCTGTGTAAAGTGTTGAAGATTTATTAGAAATTAAAAGAACGACTTTGAAGAGAGCTTGTTTATTTGGATTCACATTTAAAAGGTAAGTTTTTAAAATATTGGTATTTTCTAATTTATTTCTGAGCTTCGTTATCTGAAATACCATGAACGTGAAAAAGTACGATTTCAAAGTAATTAATTGTCCACTAACTTTATCTTCAAAACCAAAAACATTGTTAAATAACCTTTAGTGCAATTAAAAAATAGTGTAAACATAAAAACATTTATTATAACGCCATCTATTTACAATTAAGTAAAGCTTTAGTTCCACAATCTTCCACCAATATAAGCGCCAAATTGTCAGCCGGCGACGAACGGCACGCCTGCAGTCACGCGGCGTTGACTGTTGACGCGTGCCGTAATATGCTAGTGGATGTGTCGGTGTAAACAGTTGAATTAAAATCCTTGTTTAGTATATACTACCGGTATAATCTCTAGTGTTCTTGACTGTTCAATCTTCTACTACAAGCATATGTCATAAGGAATGGTTTTGAAGTGTTCAAAGTGGAATGCAGGGATGTGTTGATCCTGTGCAAGTGTTTTGTTGTTATTGCTACAGCCGCAGAACAGGATTTTGGCGGAGTGGAGGGTTAAGTTCGGCATGAGAAAAATAAACGGTGAGTAATTATAAATGCAGATTAACGGCAGTTTTAAGTTATGTTTGCAAAGCGAGGAAATAACTAAAATTGGATAAACAAAACGAGCATGAAAATGTACTTTAGTCAAGACTAATAACTTATATGACTGTAAAATGAGTGGTTTTCACTTGCAAATAGCAACTCATGTCATGATTGACTCTAAGAAAAGTCAGACATGGTTTGTTATTTTATTGCAAATAAATAACATTACCTTGATAAGTGATCTAAGTTATCCGGTTTTAATTCCAGATGTCGTGACATTCTGATGACGCACTCTATGCATAAAACTTATCTATCTACTAGTGTTTAAAATTTATTTCTGTCAATTTGTTATTTGTTAATTTTACTCTTGTTACTGTTAAAATAATGCATTTTATTTACATTACAAGAACTACAAAAAAATGAAGAATTTTTAGTTTTTTTTTGTTATGATATCGAAACGGATTATGAATTTCCGTTACTTATTTCATGAATAAATTGCATTGTCATTGTAGTACGTTATTAAAATAACCATTAAATATTGTAAACATGCCCAACGCTACCCCCTTTCCCCCTACTTTATAATGTCATTTAATTCAATAAAATACCTATATACCAATGAAGTAAATATTGTGATTTATGAACTTAGGCCTTACGTAGGTACGAGTACCTACCTATATATCAGAGTTTTTGTTTAACTTAAAAAAATATGTTTAAAATTAAAGTACAAATTGATTAATTATTTTACTATTGTAACTAATAAAGGAGTACATTCAGGATTTACATGGTCCGATAACAAAAATGATTAAGTATAAAAAAAATGTTAAGACCTTAAAGGCATAAAAATTGGGATGATTTGGTATATTTAAGATGTTATTGTGCAAGTCCAATCAACCAAAAGATATCCTAATAAATTACCAAAAAAATTTTTTCGGTAATTATTCTTTATACTAAAGCAACTTTCTGTCATACCCAATTAGAGCAACTTTTCCGTAAAATGTAACAACCGACTCGCTACTATTTCAGTGAGTACCATGTCGCAATCTGATACCTAATATTTTTTTCAAAATATAAAAAAATGATTCTAAAATGGTCCGACATAAATTTTACCGACATCCTACCAGTGGTTTTTGAACTACACTTAATAACTCATAAATTTCTCACCTATCTTGACGACCTCATCGTGGGACCACCTCAGAATCATGACCTATCTGTCTAAAAAAAAAAGCATCAAAATCGGTTGGCTATTGACGAAGTAATCACGTAACAAACATGCAAAAAAAAAAACAAAAAAAAAAGCATAGAGTAGAGTTAGGAACCTCCTCCGTTTTTGAAGTCGGTTAAAAACAGCTAGTGTTGGCCCAGCAATAGCAAGGATTTGATTTTCACATTCCTATTGGTAGAATTTTGAGTACGTCCGCTAACTCGTTACCATAAATGACTGGTTGTTTTATCAAAGGACGTCACTATCTGTAGACGTTATCAAAAGTGATTTGCTAGTTATTATTTGGGTCACACTTATTTATAGTAGGTACTTGAAACATTTGAACATAACATATAAATAAACTCAGAGATGCTAAGCTTCTTCCATCACGGCTACGTATGTCAGATGATGATAGAAAAGATAATCTCTTTTTTATAGGCGCGTCTTTAACCAGATGCCAAGGTTTTTTTTATGACCTTGGTAGGCAAACAAGCAGACAAATTTCCTGATGGTAAGAAATTCACGCCGCAGAGAGACACCAAAGGTGGTAATGGTGTGTTGCCAACCTGAGACCGGATGTCAGGCCTCCAGCAAAAGTAAGTTTACCGGCTAACTTACCCTAACCGGAACACGTCATCGGCAAGCATTAGACTTTATGGCGGAAGGAATAGGTAAGGCGGTGGTACCAATGCGGGCAAGTCGCTGCGAAACTCTACCACCTAGCAGGATGTCAAGGTGTTAGTGACGGAATGGTGCGTTGTTAAATAATATACATATATGTATATGATAATATGTATACACAAATAAATATTGTTGTCAAATACAAACAAACATAAACCTTCATCTTTAATTGCTCTATCTACTTAAAAATCCGTTGCGTAGTTTTCAAAACATATGGATACATACTCTGTTTTATACTATGTAGTGAATATCCACGGATTCTTTACGATTTCATAATACGTGGAGATTGGCGATCCATATTATTACAGTAAATTCCTGAACGTGAAAACAGTTGTATAAATTTAAAGCGTCATTTGATTTGGATGATTCCCATATGTCGGGACATCAGGAGGCTGTTCACGTGACAGCTGTAAGATTTATTGTTTAATGATTGGGACGGACGGCGCTGAACACCTATTTGTTTTAATAATACGCTCCAACGAAGATACATAAGCGGCGCCACTCGATATTTGTCTGGTAATTACGATGCTTAATAAAGTGCGAACTGCATTTAATGTCGGTCTGGCTGAAGGCTAATTGTTTTATTGAAAGATTTCCAAATGTTATCCTTAGATCGGCTTTTGCAAAATATTTAGCATAGATAACCACGCTTAGACAGTATTTGCAAAAATATTTTAATTTTAAAGACACGAATGGGCGTGTTCGGCCGAAGTAAGTACTTACAAAATTTAGTAAGTCACTTACTATGCTTACAAAATTTTCGGCCGGGACACAAAATAAGTGCTAACGCAGTAAGTATGGCTTAATATACGACGCCATTTTGCTTATTGTTTATGTACGGGATATGACATAAACCGGTGTTTTGTGTTATGTCAAGCCAGTAAGTCTGTCCTCGCCGAAAAGTGCTACAGTCAGCTTGTAAGACTTTAATTTTTTTATGCTTACTGGCTTACTAAGTTTAGTAAGTACTTAATTCGGCCGAACACGCCCAATGTCTCTTAGTTCTCACACCCGCGAATTGTGTTCTCTTGCTATTGGTACGTATCTTGCTTGCGTACGCGCCATTTTCAAAATTCACAGCGTTCGATTTAGTAAATATTATATGAACGTAATAGCACGTATCTCTTTTGCTTTTATCACTAATGTTATAACTTTAAACTAGATGTTCTCCACAGATACACGCGTTTTTAACTCATTTATCTCTCGAAGGAATCCATTCAAATATTGGTTGAAAAAGTACCCTACGCCACTTTCTAGCATCCAAACTATCTCCCTTCACAAAAAAACATACGATAATATTGGTGCTTTGTGACGTGATTGGAGAAACTAACAAAAACACACTTTTGCATTGTTACAGGATGTGTATTAAATGTAAAGCAATAAAGTATGTACCTAAATATTTTGCTAGTATTAACATTCTGTTGTGTTCGATATTAGGATACGTTATTTATGCAGACTTACATAATAATGTGTGTAAGAACGGATTCGCGTTTTAGTATTTAGTTACTATTAGGTATATAAAGTTTGAATATGCAAACAAATTTTATAAAAATGAAAGTAGGTTTTCCGATAATTGCAATATGTTGCTTCTGACTTTAAGGTTTATTGATTTAGAAAGCGTAAAATATATTTGTGTCTTTTATTATTATAAAGTTTAAGAGCTTGAATTCTCTCTTTGAGCAGGTGTTTAATAGGAAGTATAAACTCGGGCGTCCTCGAAGATAATGCATTCAGCTTCCTTAAGCTATTCAATAATTTGAAATTGTGTAGATACTTTTTAGTTTTTATTACCTACACATTATTGTTTAAAAACCACTAATGTCGAAGTTCACTATACCAGAATTTATACAGAGATCAATGAGGATACTTTTCTATATTTTACTAGGTACGTATTCAATAATTTTTCAATTAGTTTTTTCAATAATTAGTTGAATAGATTTTTTGTACTTTTTGTTGTGTGTGATCAATCAGACCCTTATTTCAAAATGTAACACATACATCCTAATGAACGAATCAATCTCCAAGTCCACTGTACCACAATTAATACCGTGATAAATGAGGACACTATTCCATTTTTACTATTTATTTGTAGTTTTTTTTCAACAATTAGTTGAATTCGTTTTATGTGTTTTTTTTCGAGTGTGATCTAACAACGGATAATATATTTCCTTTTTTCGAAATGGAGCACTTACAACCTAATGAACGATTCAAGTTTCAAGTTCACTATACTGAACTTAATGCTGAGATCAATGAGAACCCTATACTATTTTTTTATTATTTATTTGTAGTTTTTTTCAATAATTATTTGAATTCGTTTTTTGTGCTTTTTGTCGCGTGTGATCTAATATTTAACAACGAACATTTTACTTCCTTATTTCAAAATGTTACATGTACATACTAATGAACGAATCAATTTTCAAGTTCATTACTAGACATTACCGTTTCATCTTTTCATTTTTTAAGTAAAATTAATAAAAACTTGTCTCCAGGACAGGTACATCATATGTCAAATGTTATAAGACTAAAAGTGTTCCTATAAAATTTACATAGACTGATAGACAAATAAACCTATTGTGATTTTGCATGTTATACAAGATATTGAAAAACAGGGATATTTTGCGTTTTTAGTTATATGTCTGATAAGAAAATAAGACATATTTGATTTTAAGTTATAATTTTTTAATTTCAAGTAAGTCTTTTTTATTTTCAATAATTTTCTCGTTAATAACTCGATACCCGAAGACACATTCTATGCGGCACTCGATGTGTTTGTCTCGTAATTACGATGCTTCAGATAGTTAACGATCGAACATGTTGTGAACTGGATGTGCGTAATTTGATATCGGACAAGTATACGTGCCTAGAAATGTTGTTTAGATCTAATGCGTTTTTAACTTGCCATGCTAGACGCATGCTACATAAATTAGTTCATCATTAATAAAAATAACACAAGACATACATTGTCATTTTTTGTGAAGGTTATTTGTAGCCTCTTTGGTTTATTGGTCTGGCATTGAATCTTCATGAGACGTCGGGTTCGATTCTCGGGTCGGGTAACCAAAAGAAAATGTTTTATTCTCAATTTTCTAATTAAAAAAATTGCTCGGGATTGGATATGTGCCCGGTTGGGCGATGGTCTCGCCACCTATCACATTGTCAGACTAAGCGTCGTCGGCTAGTCGTGGGTGATATGTACTTATGTATGTAATGTTTATTATGATTCATTAAAAAAAGGAAAGTCCTCTGAGTTCCTTTTTTTTTGCTTGACCTTCTCAATGTAAGGCCGCGATTTTGATCCGGTGGTAGTTTTATATGTGAACGTGAACTAGTACCAGTTGTATGGTCTACGGTCTACCCGAATAAAGTATTCTGAAATTGAATCAAGACTTATTAAAAAAACGTATTTAACAAGTTCCATCTTCCGTCTACATCTACTCAGCTTAATGCCTCTGTGGTCTAGCGGTTCAGGTGTTGGACTTGACTGCAGGTCCCGGGTTCGAATCCCGGGTCGGGCTACAAAAAGAAAATTTGGGTTTTCCAATTTTCTAATGAAAAAAATGTAACTTGGGATTGGATAAGTGCCCGGTTGGCGATAGGCTTGCCATCTATCACATTGTAGGACTTTGTGTCTTCGGCTAGTCGTGGTTGTGTTCGGTTAACTTCGGTTAGTTTTTCAGTTTCGGTTAGTTCGGTTGTGCCTCTTCGGGGATATGGGCGTGAAGATACTTTTTTTAATGATAGCATATTATTTGTCATTAAAATTAATGTATGCTGAATTCTTAAATCATAAGTAATTTATTTCTTGCTTGGACACATATTTTTCTAAGATCTTAATAATAATAAGAAGTCCAAAACATTTACACGGCATACAAGTATTTTAGTATAGACTTTTTCGACTCCTATTTATTTTTATTCTATAATAAGATTTTATGATTCATTGTTCTTATCGAACTTTATATATTGTTAAACAGCGCTATAACAAAAGTAAATCGTAGCGGATCATTAATTCATGTTTACATTTTACTCATACTTAATTAATTTGCTATTATAAATAAGTGTTTCGTTAAAAATTACAAATTTATTAAACAATTTATAGTAACAATTGTTATATTTATTATAATTTCATTCTTGACTAAGGATAAATTTAATTTCAGTTCCAAGATTTGCCCCTCACTAACAAAGGTACAAGTCAAGTCAAAAGTATAAAGTGTCTTCACGCCCAAATCCTTAAAGACGTAGGCAGACACACAACCAGGGCACCCACGACTAGCCGAAGACACTATGTGTGATAGATGACAAGCCTATCGCCAACCGGGTACATTTCCAATCCTGGGCATCGTGATTTTTATTAGAAAATTGAAATTTCATAATATCTATTTTTTTATATGTTGCTTGGCCCGGGGATTGAACCCGGGACCTCAAGAAGTCAAGTCCGACCTTGGATCTCTAAACCACAAAGGCGCCTAACACAAAAACGGATTTTCCAATCAAAAGATTGATTTAAGATTAAAAAAAATCGTTGAATTTGACCCTGTCATCCCCTATTGGAATAATCTACTAATCCAAATTGCTGAATCAATCCACCAATGGATTGCTATGGATGCTAATTTTTACTTAGTTTTGCATAGTGCCGGAAGATTCATTACAAAATGTCGTTTTTGTCGATATGGGTCTACTATTAATGTTATTACGAGTTTTTTTTTTCATCCAGTAGTCAATTAGGAAAGAGGGTCATGCAGAGGAAGTTACATCAAGATGTGGGTCATCATAAAATGGCAAAATACACCGCCTCAATGTAATTTTTTTGTACTCTATTCACAAATTCATGGAGCCATGCAGTTTACTATGCTATATTATTTCCTACATATACCGAGTACCATTTTTACAAAGATTTAATCTTTTGAATTCTAGCCTGTTAGTTAGTTTGAGGAAGCTGTTGTTCAGCGTTATAACATTCTTCAGCATTTCTATGATAATGATGTACCTAATGACAATAAGCACAAACCAGGGTGAGTTATTTCAACTTGCTTGTTAACGTTTAAGATTTTCCTCAGATAAATGCATCAAAGGTTTAACGAACGTTAAATCCATAACAATGTTTTTATTTGTAAGAATGTATTAATGTATTGCCAGAATCTTTGAAATAAAAATTTTTTTACATACTCATATTCCTTTTAGGGAGCTCTTTAACATTTTCCCGTGTTTTAACTTCTCTAAAAGAATATAAAAAATAAGTTTTCCCTTGAAGCAGCTTGTAACAGGCTAGTGTCGGTTCGTTTGTCACTAATACCGTGAACTAAAGAAAAGAGCGTACTCATTCCTTAAAGGTCGGCAACGCATCTGTGATACTCCTGGTGTTGAGGTGGTCCGTGGGCGTCGGTGATCTTTTTCCATCAGGTGACCCACTTGCTCGTTTGCATCCTCTTGTATAATAAAAATATATTAGGTGATACAGTTTTGCAACAATTCGTGTAGAATATTACCACCGCTTTTACTAGTCCGATCACCATGACACTATCATGTTCCGGTCTGGAGCTTAGTGTAGCCGACAAATTTACCATCGCAAGAGGCTTAACATCTCAGCCCCAGTTGGCAACGAGCTTTACATGGGACATCAAGAAATCCGTCCTCATTTTTGTCTTACACGAAAATACATTAACATTTTCGTTTTTTTGACAACCAAAACCAAATCGGATGACTTTTTTGAATAGATTGTATGGTAAAAAAATAGAATTCACGCGAATTGGTTGGTCCCCCGTGTTGGTCCGGGCTCTTTTGTAGAATAGACCATCTGCCTTCCTGTGCCAGGCAGCTCGTAAAAGGCGAGCATAGGCTTGCTGTCACTAACACCGTGACATCTGACTAGGTGGTAGAGTTTCGCAGCGACTCACCCGGATTGGTACCACCGCCTTACCTATTCCTGCCGCCATAACGTCATGACGTGTTCCGGTTCGGAGGGTAAGGTAGCCGGTTAACTTACTTTTGCTAGAGGCTTAACATCACGGCCTCTGGTTGGCAACGCACCATTACCACCTTTGGTGTCTCTAGGCGGCGGGAATTTCTTACCATCAGGAAATCCGTCTGCTTGTTTGCCTTCCAATGTTATAAAAAAAAAAAGAATTTCTAGAGAATCGTAACTTGATTGAGTTATAGTAGAATTTGCTTTGATTTAGTTTGCCTTCATTTATGACAACAACGTCACTACCAATAATGTGGTTTGTGTGTCATTAAACTAAACTATCTCTTAAAGAGAAAATCTTTCGTTAAGAAATTGAAACAACCGTCCTTTAAAACGGCCTTTCTATGTAATTTGACAGCGATCGAAATCGATAGCATGTACATCGATGAATCAAGTGAACTTTGAAGAAAAGTTGATATTATTCTTAGAGTTCAACGCACGAGGCTTAGTTAATATGCGCGTACCGGCAGAAAACCAAATAAACAGACGCTTTCATCTCTGGTTTATCGACGATGCACTTCGTAGCCTTGCACTTTACCGTGTGTCTTCAACAACTGTTTATTCTCAGCGGGGTTATCGACTCGATTTTTTATTATCGACCTGTCGACGTAAAAACTATATACAATTACATCACTATTTGTTGTTGATGGATTTTATAGAGATGATATCAACCTTTTTAGATTTTATTAGTATTTTACGATTACTTTTTATTGCTTATGTAGTTGAATGATTGCCATGGTATCGATGAGATATAAGATAAAACTTGAGCTTTGTAAAGTGCAGTGGAACTTAGATGATGTATATGGATGCCGAAATAAATATCATTAACTTTCTGATTATAAATAGAGATCCGTATCCAACAGTAATAATGCAAATGCTTTCCTTTTGCAAATAGGCTCGGACTTGAAACCTGTCAGCCAAACTAGTAAGTCGTATATGTATAATAACGGGTTGTACTCCGGGAGAGCCGGCCGAAGTGAAAACTTGAATAATTTCGATGAATAAAATAACGAAAACGTTGTGCATTTTTCATATTTTGGAATGGTAAGAGAATAAATTTTGCACGAATTGCTTCAATTATCAGTATGAAAGTACTATCATTTATGTGGTAGAATATAATATTAATTTATTGAGCTACACAAACATGACAGCACGAACATTCGCGCAAGCGTCCTGCGCCGTCTTACGAATTTTTGTTTTACGAAATTTCAGGTCGCGTGTCCTGACGTGAGCTTAGAAGTTCTTACCCATTCCAAAAAAAGTGCTCAACGCCACTAAATAAGTTTTTACACACGCACAAAACATAGGTACGTAACCTTGCAGCCAAGTAAAAAACCAACCTAATTTAAACACCGGTATTAGAAGTTCAAGCAAGTTCGTCAGCTTTAAATCGCATCAGCAAGGACGTTCAATCCACGATGTCTAAGACCGTAAACTCATTCAAAAGATCATGTTGCAAAAAACTAGAGCAATGAACCGGGAGGCACGTATTCACTTCATCAAGAGCTCAGAGCACGTAGTAGCATCTAAACTACCGCTCATTGTCAATATTGGAGTGCTTCGAACCGCTGGTAGAATCAATAGAGATATTATACGCTATAGATCAAATATATGGGTTCGATGGTTTTAGTGACTAATTACAGAGACCGTCTAGTCGTGACTTTGCAGATATTTTAAGTAATTGTATTTATATTGAGAGGATACGATTTGGTCTGCGAAAATTTTAACACCCGTATTCAAGAAGCATACTTCGCTAAGCAATAAGAATGTGCGAATTACGAGAATTAGCTAGGTATGCGTTCTTTACGTCAATCCATCGAATTTATTATAATTTTCAAGTATTGTTTAAGAATTGGATGGTTTGTTGCAAGGAACGTATAGCTAAATGTCGTAATTCGCACCCCGTTGCTCATTACTTAGCGAAGTATGCTTCTTGAACACGGGTGCTAGTGTATTTAGAGGTATTTTGTATTTTTCAAAGGCATCATCACCTATCAATGAGATCATCGTATTTATCACTAATTTTATCATTAAACCTGAAATCAGAAGGTATCGCAAAACAAAGGCGAATTTTCTACTAACTTCAACAATTGAAAGAAAAATGTGATATCTAATTTGGATTGCATCTGATATCGGATTCATCGCAAAAATTAATATAGCTGCGCACCGCGTCTATATGTTCCGCCGACTGAATATTCGACGAGTAAGGCATCAATTAATTAGCAAAAGTGGAATCCGCAGCTAAAGTATCTAAATTTTTTTTTCATTATCATTGTTAATAAGCTTTTAGTAGCTTTCCGTAAAGACACTAACAAAACTGCTTCTGAAATTTTACTAATAAAGATCTTTTCAGAAAAAAAACATCTTCTCGCCTATATTCCCGAAGGAGCAGAGACACAACCAGGGCATCCACCACTAGCCGAAGACACTGTTATACAATGTGATAGGTGACAAGCCATTCGCCAACTGGGCACCAATCCAATGCCGGTCAACGTTATTTTTATTAGAAAATTGAAAATACACATTTTTAAGTTAACCTTACGAAGTTAAGTCCGAAGCCGGACCGCTGGACCACAGAGGTTATTATTTTCATCTGATGCTCATGTCATACTACGAGGATCCAAAAGTTCGTGACCTCACTTAGTAAACAAGTGTTTTTAATTTTTCTATCTACCCTCATTTTGAAGCTTTTTTATTCACTAGAAAGTGTGCAAAGTTGCAAGCAGTTACAGCTGTCAGTATTTTTTTATTATTTGTTGTCTATGGAAAGTCGAAACATTTTGTTACTATGGAAAAAATTGAACAGCGTGCGGTGCGTCAAATACTTACATAAGAAGGGCTTTACTCCTAAGCAAATTGATGAAAACATGGTCGATACTTTAGGGGGATCTGCTCCATCGTATTCGTGTGTAAAAAAGTGGATAGTTGAAGTAAAACGCGGTCGAAAGTGTATTGAAGACAAACCTTCGATTCGATCGAGCGGCTTTGATCTCCGGGTCTAAAAATTAAAAGAAAATATGTTTTACATTTTCTAATAAAAAATAACGCATTCCGAGATTGGGTATGTGCCTGGTGGGAGATTGACGCCTATCACATAGTCCGATTTGGTGTCTTCGGCTAGGTTACTTGGTTATGCTTCTGCCTATCTCTGCTGGGATGTAGGCGTGAAGATATTTTTACATTTAAAATACTAATAAGAGGGTTCAATTTGAAAGTAATATCAACCCGTCTCAAACACGCAAGATTAGAATTATAGATTGACTAGTCACCTATCACATAGTCAGATTTGGTGTCTGCGACTAGACTTGGGTTCCTTGGTTATACTTCTGCATACCTGTGCTGGGATGCGGGCGTGAATATACTTTTTAATTTTAAAATACTAACAAGAGGGTTGAATTTGAAAGTAATCTGGTAACATCAACCCGTCTTAAATACGCAATATCAGAATTGAAATAAAGATCTAAATAATCTCATATCAGATAACGTTAGCTTCTCACTCAATGAAACCCCACGATAATAAAGCTTTTTGTGACCTTCACTTTTACGTTTACGTGATCGGAAAGCCAAAATAAGGTTTTACATGCGGTTTTGGTAAACCTTATAAGCTCGGGATTTGAATCTACTTAAATCTGTTCAATGGATTTCTTAAAAAGTTTGAATGATACTGTTTTTCTTTGTAATTTGACTAGCAGGAATACATAAAGTGAAGTATCCCTAACCACTCTACAACCAGGTTTTGTTAGTTATTAAGCTGCTGTTAGGCAGATGCTCACGCCCACACATATTCTGTGTTTCCGGGTCTGGGTGCTTATCAAATATATATATTTAAGTCAGAAGTTCCTAGACTTACTTCATGTAACGCCTACCTACTTTGAAAATCAGCAATTTTGTTGCGCGATTCCTTACCGCCTTTCTCTAGGTTTCCAGTGCCCACAAGGGGGCGCTGTCGCCCACTTTGGGAAATACTAATTTAATTATTCCTATGTATTAGCACGTTGTTATTTCAGTCTTATTAATAAACATGGACTAAGGTAGGAGTAAAATTAAGTCGGTATACACATTGTAATAAAGACTGTAATACCAGGTTGAACTTTGGCGTAATTTACTCCGTGGTTATTAATAAGGCTGCTATAGTACAAGCATGTAATTTGCTTACTTTGGGGCTAAAACAATTTGTGTAATTTTGTCGATTGATATTTACTTTATTCACATATTGAAAGTAACAATTCTTTCTATATATGAAGAAAACACTTACTGTTTTCTTAATATATTTTGTTAAAAACTTTAAAATAATATTAGTCAAACCGATTTTGCTTTTACATCATTTTCAGGGCTATGTTAACTTATTATAAGCTAATTAACAGTTAACAACTAAAGCTCGAAAGTTTGGCGGTTAATGTTTTCGGATCTAATCGAATTCGGTTGGCTAATACTATTTCATAGTTTTTAAAAAATTACATGTATTAATTATTAAAAAAGATCTAGTTTTTCATTTAAATAAGTACATAAAAATACGTTAAGTTTCACGAAGTGTCAAAGATGGAAACAATTCAATATATATCACAATTCTTTTACTAATTCATTTTTCTCAAAGCTGGTACCTATCAACGAAGAAGTAATTCTTCTTGTATCTATTACGTTGAAGTTGCAGCGACTGATTTTCAATACTTCAAGAGCAAATGTAGGACGTGTTCGCCATTTTGATTGCCCCGCGTCGTGTATTGTAGTTCTTTAGTACGTTGAATTTATCTTTTGTTGACGACAATACCGCGTAATAGGAAGTTGTTAAGGTATATTATGATGCCTTTTTATTAAGTCTTTATGCGAGCTAAAGTAAATGTTTATATAATGGAAATGTCATGTATCATGTTTAATTTTAGTATAGTAAAGCTAACTTTAAATATTATTGAATAAGCTATATACTCTGCTTCTTACTAATAAAACTTACGCGCTCGTTGATCTGGTGTGTAATTCCATTTTTGGTCAGAAAAAGTGAAGTTACACCCTAGATCAACGGGTGCGTAAGTTTTATTCGTAAGGGTTTTTTTTTATGATATTGGAAGGCAAACAAGCAGACGGATTTCCTGATGACACCAAAGATGACACAGGTGCGTTGCCAACCTGAGGTCAGGATGTTAGGCCTCGAGCAAAAGTAAGTTTATCGGCTACCTTACCTTCCGAACCGGAACACGTCATGACGTTATGGCAGCAGGAATAGGTAAGGCGGTGGTACCAATCCGGGCGAGTCGCTGCTAAACTCTACCACCTAGTCAGAATTCACGGTGTTAGTGACGGTGAGCCTTGCTCGCCTTTTACGAGCTGCCTGGCAAGGAAGGCAGATGGTCTATTCTACAAAGGAGCCCGGACCAACACGGGGAATCTTATATATCTTTAAAGTTATACCAATTATATTATCAAGAAAAAACCTCCTAGATACCAGAGAGTTCCAGTTCTTAGCCGTTCGAATTAACACTTCTATATCCATACTACTATTAAAAAGAAAGAAAGAAAGAAAGAAAATATATTTATTTGCGGAATATGTGTGTTAAGGTTGTTACAAAATTATTTAAGCTTTCCAACATATTCTACCACATTGTGGTGTGCAAATAATTTAATGTTTTTATAAGTATAATATAACTAATTATATACACGATGTTTTAATATTCATACGAACAAATAGTTTTATTCTTATTATAATTTGAGTTATAACTTACAAATAATTTTAAAATGATAATAAATTTAGCCCTGTCTACCGTAAACTACCACTGCAAAGATCTGCCTGTTTCTTGCTTTTTGCGGCTTAATCGCTGAACCTGTTTTCGTTTATTCGCAAATATCTGCCAAATAGCTGCTGTTTGTGAAATATATTGTCTGTGACCCCACTACATTACTTTGCTCATTCTTGTCTTCATTCTTCAAGTGGAATTAAATATTTTGCCTTCCCCTTTTCTACCCGATTAAGGAACGCACAATAATGTGTAGGCTCGTTGACGTTTGTGTTTGTCATTTAGAAGCACTCGTGACATAAGTTGGCCAATTTGATCAATAATTAATTAGTTTAAATACAAAAAGTAATTAAAATTCAAAATGGCGGCCACCAGACGCCATAATGTAAAAAATAAAAAAAACAGAGTACAAATTAGGTACGTTATGTATGGTATCATTTATTACTAGTTAGTTACTAAAATAATTATTTTATGTTTTAGTTAAATTAGTATCTTCAAATAATGGACGCCTCTGAGTTCCACAATGTGATAGATTACAAACCCATCGTCAACCCATAACCAAATCCAGGAAACGTTGTTTCATTAGAAATTTGCAAACACAAATTTTCTGTGTGTTGCTCGCCTCGGGAATCAAACCCGGGACTTCGTAGTCAAGTCCAAATCGCTGACCACGGAGAAAAAAAGCTGTTAAGGTTTTATAACTACGTAAGTTGGCTCTGCACTTCAGCTTGATGTCGGGGTTCTGTGTAAGAATGCGTTTCTTAAAGTGTCTGCTTGACGACAATATCGTAACTAACTGAGGTTAAATAACTGTGCTAGTAAAAACAAACATTATCCTTTACATAACTCTCAAAGGTTTTATGGTTTTACTCTTATGCAACCTAATGAGTTTTGTAGAAGATATAAGACCTACAAGTTCGTTATATGGACAACTGACTACTACATGTTAACAGATAAGAAGTAGCTGATGCCTTTGTGTAAAGTCTAAATCTACTTTTAAGCTGACGTTAATTTAAATAAATTCTGCCGTTCTCAAGAGTAAACAGAACACTCATGCTAACATACACTTTATCACATTTATTATATTATTAGTAGGCACAGATATTTAACGTTACTTGATATAGATTTATCGTGATCAAATAACAGAGTCCAACTGGTTAATTAGCCTAGATAACTTTTTGTCTCCACGAGTTGCCAAGAAAGAGCTAAAATGCGGATGAAGTTGCAGGCAGCTGCTAGAGGTTCACTTCTACTTCTACCGTCTTATTAATAAACACAGACAAATGTATTTCAAGGTTTAAAATGACATTACAGTACTTCTCTCACTGTTACTCGATCTTAATATATTATAAATATAAATTACGCGTTACGTTGTTTGTCCGAGATGAATTCCTAAACGACTTAACCGATTTTTATCAAATTTGCAATTTTAATTTATTCGCAATCTTATTTTCAATTTCATTATATTACAAATTATTTATTATCTGACACTACTATGTACTATAACAATAACCTTAGGTACATGAAAGCGTGGCCGGGTTTGCTAGTTAGTTAGTTATGTGATATTGTTTCACATAAATCACATAAGCTGTTATTTTGATGAGTCTATATAATTCTAGAATATACCAAGACAATTCTAGAAGAAAGACAGGTATGTCCATAATTAAATCCAAATTAAATTATTTCATTTACAGCTTCTCGCAAAAAATATATGTATTACGGTGCGACATAACAGGAAAGATAGTGCGTAATGAATTAAATTTTCCGTAAGCTAAAGACAGTCTTTGTAAGAATGTTTGCCGGTAAGTCCAATTCATTCATAACGCACTGTTCATACTACATAATACGTATAAATTATTTTTGCTGTAAATTGCAAATTAAATTTTTTTTTGGATACAGTTGGCTTATTTTTGGTCGCAATATTTCATAACATAGTTTGCTATTTCAAAACGAAAAAGTTAATGAAGTCGACAAATAGTTTACAAAGACCTAACAAAAACCGTACAATTACTTATTTTGAAGCTACAACTAACACATGTCAACTTACTTACTTTTGTTTAATGTAAACTTACTTTTGCTTCAAGGTCTAATATCCTGACCTCAGGTTGGCAACGCACCATTACCATCTTTGGTGTCTCTAGGCGGCGTGAATTTCTTACCATCAGGAAATCCGTCTGCTTGTTTGCCTTCCTATAACATAAAAAAAAATTTCACACAAGGACAAAGTTTCATTTTTGTTAATTTGCTTAAACAACGCAAGGATCGAACGATAAAAAGCAACGATATCGGTACTTCAGATAAATGGATCACGTTACTTGATTAACTGGTTTGCGTCCTTTACCTTTATCACCCCTGGGAATATTTAAATGGGGCCTGAATATATCACACCACCCTCATCGGAACACGTGTGACCCTTGCCTGTTTAGATTGAGGATGAAAATTACCCCGTCTTCATTACGGGAGCAGGGATACGGATAAATGTTTTAATGAACTTTTAATAATGATAACTTGTATGATGTAGTTTATTTTTATGAATTTTTATAGCAATGGATTTTACGTCCTAATTTAAGAATACGTAATATTTATTCTGTGAAATAATCACACAGTAAAACTTAAAAAGCATGAGCAGTTGTTAGTCTAATGTTAGGCAGATATTTTCAAAATGGAGCTCTTAGAAACACAGTAACCCGCAAAAATTAATATGTAAACCAAGTTGTTAAAGAACTTAGACAACATCCGCTATGAGTCCAACTAGTATAAAAATTATATAGTAATTTCAAAATTTTTTTTTTTATATTGATATGCTCAATATCAGTTCAGTACTTACTAATTTAAATATATTTTGAAAAGGAGCATCACGATTTTATTATTGGCGGAAGTCTATGTTATTTTCTTCTATGTTGACGATCTTTGAATTTTGTCTGTAATGAATCGACAATTTATTTTTAAAAAACTACAGACATGAAGAGTTAAGGTTGGATTTAGCTAAAATAATGACTGACTATTACAAAAATTAAAAAGCGTTTCTTTAAAAAAATACCCAAAATGTAGTATCAACATTATCTGATTTAAAATTTTTGTTTAAGTTTCTATGTAAGTATATTCAAAATGTATTATTTCTTCAAGTACTTGTATATTGTTTACATTAGTGGCACGATTTAATATTACGTCAATTAAGATATAAATACTTACGAGATTATAAATTATACAGAAATAAGTAAGAACTTCTGTACTTGCTTTGCAGTTAGCAAGTAGCTATATATCTCAAACAATTTAAACGAAATTGTAAGACAGAAAAGTTTAAAATGTTCACATTCGTTTTCGTCTTTGTTCCCGTCGAAGTAATCCCAACCTGGCTGTTTGATTTATGTGATACAATTTGTCCTAGTCTCATGAAAATTGTTGTTCTAGTTCCGAGCTCATTGCATTCGGAATAAAATTTCCATTTCCGTAACATAAAGTTGTTCGAGAGATCTGACGAGAGTAAAATACGAGGTTGGAAATACCTGGTGTGGAAAACTTTTATCTAACTTAGGTAGACATGCTGTATGTTTCAAATTTTTAATTATAAGACAAAGTCGCTGGGCCTAAGTACACAAATGATTTATAAATAGCGGAGGCATGTGACGGAATTATGATGAAAGAAGTTAAATGGACGCCTCTGTGGTCTAGCGGTCCGGCGTCGGACTTGACTTCTTGAGGTCACGGGTTCGATCCCTGGGTCAGACAACTAAAAACTAATACTAGAAAATCTGTATTTTCAATTATCTAATAAAGATAATGTTGTCCGGAATTGGATATGTGCCCGGTTGGCGATAGGTTTGCCACCTATCACATTGTAGGACTTATGCCCGATTTCACCAAGAGCCCCTATATTTTAGGGGGCGTTTTAGTGTATTTTAGGGGACTGTTTCAATATGAAATTGTCCCCTAAGTAACGTTAAAAGGCCCCTAAGTATAGATGCTCTTGGTGAAATCGGGCATTAGTGTCTTCGGCTAGTCGTGGGTGTCCTGTTTGTGGCTTTATCTACGTCTTTGAGGATATGGGCGTGAAGATACTTATTTTTTAAAGTATGAAATTTGGTAAGCTGTTGGAGTAGATATGTTTACAGTCGGGGTGATCAAGTTTGGTGGTCCTGCCGTCCTTGACTCCTTCTGGGTCCTTTGTAACAAATGTTGAAGATCGATAGAGTACCCTAAGAATGGCGGC
>NJDD01000103.1:1880737-1895587 GCA_002245505.1 Calephelis nemesis | reverse complement strand
AAAAAAAATATGAACCTCCTTAAAAAAAAATGGTCGAAATGTAAAATGTAAACGACTATTGAAATTTGAACAATTGAGATACTGAGTCGATACTTCAATTCGTATTTCATATGTTAAGACTTCATAAATATATTTTATTTTAATATAAACAATTGTAAAATAAAAAAATAATGCCTTATGTTATTTTTATACAACGTTTTATAACCGTAATATTTACTGCTATTTTTAGGTGTTTTAATAAAGCGGCCCGCCTCAAGATTAATTATAATTTACTGGCCCGCCACTAGATTTTTTTTTAACTTACCGGCCCGCGGTCAAAAGAATTTGCCCACCCCTGATATAAACCTTCTCCTGAGTATAACTACGAGTAATACAACAAAAATAAGAATTAGCAAGATTGGTCTATTCGCTAACGGCCAATATTAATAATCAGTCCTAATCCAAAACTTGCTGTCCAAGATTGATATTTTGATCCATTTTTATGTTATCGCTTGCCAATAACATATCTGTGGATAGCATAAATATGGCAATTAGGTATAGGACAGGCCGGCGGATACGCAGCTATCTAGATTGCTTGAAATCCATCTTTAGAGAAACATTATTAACATTGGACGTTAGACGTGATGCGAGAACCAAAGGAAATTAAATTTGGAATTCTTATTTATATGTAAATGTTTTATTATAGTGTTTTTACTCTAATCCACAGAAGGCCTGAATCGATTTTGATGAAATTTTATATGCACAGTCGGAATGTCTGAGAATAGTTATTACTAGCTTCCGTCCACGTCTTCGTCCACGCGGATGTCGGTCTTTGCGTGATAAAACAGAAAAATTAAGATTTTTTTTAACGTATTTTTCCTGAACATGATCCATTTTTCCGATGCTTCAGGCATACAGACAGACAGACAAAAATTTATTTAATCACATATATGGGTTTGGTATCGATCCAGTAACGTCCCTGCTATTTATTTTTTCAATATTTTCAATGTACAGAATTGAGCCTTCTACAGATTTATTAAGAAATGAGAGTGGTCCACCCCAATTCAATTATTTATTTCTACTAAAGTAATATGTAAAAAAAATAAAATGGTAAAACAACGTTTGCCGGATCAGCAATTTTTTTCTATACATATATTTAAAATCGCTTAGTTGGTTAAGAGGCTAGCGTACACGTCTTACTTCACCGTCGGGAATAGAACCCGAGTCTTGCACTCGGCTTCTATTCCCGACGTGGGCAGGCATTTGTGTGATGAATATTTTGATATGTGCATTTCCGGGTCTGGGTGTTTATTAAATATATTCTGATATCTATTTAAGTATTTCTATATGTTAGAATCGTTGACTATCACCCATAACACAAGCATATAATTTGCTTACTTTGGGGTTAGAAGTTAGATTCAATTTGTCCAAGGATATAAAAAAACAAGAAAAAGGTTTAAAAGAACACATTTGGAGTTGTCTGATCTGGGAATTAAACTCCAAATCTTTTGTAGTCAACGCCCACACAGGACCATTAGTCTAGAGAGGATAGTTATTTTAATATCACCGTTATTTTACGATATTTTAAGTAAAGCACTTTTGCTCCTCTTTTACGAGAATTCTAGTAGGATATTCGAGGCCTTTTATGTCTTCGAGTATGGTACTAGGGGTTTATCTCTAGACACAATTTATAAATGTCACTGATACGTTCCAAAATTTATTTTATTGTTTTTTAGCCAACCGGTTTTCCCATTTGAGATTTACCAGTGCGATTTAAACTAAAGTTAGACACTTGAGAGAGATCTGAAATTAGAGAGGTGTTAATCTTCCTCTAAGCTCTTCCTCTCCTTATGAAGACTCCTGTAATATTTACTGCTTCGTAACGAGAGAAGTATCGCACAAAACCCGTCATTCAAGACTAGGATTTGAGAACGGTAGGAACACACCATACGCCCGTTAAGTACGCCGAATGACGAGCAAGAAAAATCTTGCTTGTCTTTAAGCCAAGTCCCTTACAGGATAGGCAGAAAGAAACGATTTCCATATGTTACGGTCCTTGCAGAACTGCCTAGCTTCTTTCACATTCATTACAATTTTATGCAATCGCGCCGGTATTGGAGACTCATAATACCAACCTCGGATAATACCCGAGCGGTATGATCGTGAAATGTCAACTTAGGTCTACCCGGGTACCTAAGTCCAACTGAATATGCATCATATATCTGGTTAGTGAATCTTTCGCCTGCGATTCTTTCAAAACGGCTGAACCGACAGTGCATGTCCTTTCTCATTTTTACAACAACATTTCATTCAATCCCACCCTTTCTGGGATCTCTGCATATATACATACATATCTTCACGCCAAGTCCCTTACGGGGTTGGCAGAGAGTATCGAGTGCCGACCTCACGGATCTCTATATTATGTTATCTTCTATGTTATAGCTTATAGCTTTTTCTGACACACCCAACTCTATTTCTTTTTTGCCCGACTTTACTTTAGAATACGACGAATATCCAAAGTATTAGTTTCTACAAACATGAAAACGAAACTTGGGAGAATATGAAATGAAAATAATAAACAAAAATGCTGTATCAACTACCATTACTTAACAGTGTACAATTAGTATTCCGATACGAGGTCCATTGGCCGAGGGTCCGTACAACAAATAAATAAGCGTTTGTGTGACTTTCTTGCCTGATTAAACTTGGTTCGTGAGTCACGAGGTTGTCGAAATACTCGCAAGCCATCTTGCTACTGTATACAGCGGTGTCCAACCCGCGGAGAGATGGGGGTCATTTGAGTTGTTACGCAACGAGACCAATTGTCAAACACACAATAACACCTAATACCAATTTACATTTTTTGGGTACTATATGGCGACAAGAAATAATAGTGACAAGGACGTTACAAAAAGAAAAATTTGACGGACAGTTGACAGGCTCATCTATCAGGAGATCCTCCTGACAACAGTTACAGCTCCCTGACCCAGTTCCCTCGTGACCACGGCCTATGTAACTAGGCCGAAACATTGACAAATAAAATGAAATATATCGTGAGTATCCCGTATAAATAATTAAAAATCTTAATAATACGCTACGATTTAAGTTTAAAATCATATACTTAATACCATTTCTTTATTTTTGAAATCAGATATTTACGCAGGAATTGCATATGTTTTAATTTAACATTTAAGGTGCCTCTAAATGAGTTTGAGACGCAAACTGAGTTGAACGCACTGTATGGGGCTAACCAAATGCATATTACACAACTTATAAAACACAAATTACGCTACAAATGACTTACAAATTACTCTCTGGTCCTATTTTCTAAGTTGTGTGCATGTATCTTGGGCAAAAACAGGGATACTCATTAAAGTACAGATGTAGATATCCCAAACCGTCACGCTCCAATTACATGTTACTAAAATAGATGAGTTACTTTAAATTCTAGTTCCTTAATCCTTAATTTATAGAAACTAGCAATCATGGAGTCAACGTCGAATTGAATGTTACGAATATCAGAACCTTGCCTCGTTATTTATATTAAAAACTCTTATTTATGTTATTATTTTATAGCTGAGATCTTATTATTAATTCTTAAACTATTAATAATCAATTATGCGGATTCGAACTGCAAAGAAACGAGTCCAATTTAATCGACATGTCACCTATATATAGGTCGTTTTTAAGCAATCATTTAAATGAATATCTATTGTGTATTTAATATAATTTTCTCTTTTGAATTATGACTTAGTTTTAAAAAAGTAATCCCAAAATCCACATCTTACTAGCCGACAAATCGCAAAAGAAACACACAAAATAATGTTTAGAAACAATGTTTTGAATATACACAAATACATTTGTGTTACACTGGATTCAAGATTAGTTTTAAATTACCTGAAAAATGAGCTCAAATTTAACTCATCTTCTGTCGAGTTTTGACTTTTGTATAATGTTTAATCAGGGAACTACAAATTAAGTTGAAATGAATGAGCAATGAAGCAAGCTGAAGATATTGCAGCTAAAAACTATTAGTTCGAAAGTGAATGCGGGCCGTAGTAATTACGTTGTACAGGCCTGGGGTAACACAATGCACAGTGGACAAAAGTCTATCGACAACAATGTTCGGTCAGACGGTCTACGGATCAGGTTGGCCTTTCGTTGAATGGTCCAACTTCAGCGTAATCCAGCCGATGTTTTCAATTTATGCCATGTACGGTTATTGTGCTGTTTTAACGAGTCTAGATATTTCCCAGACTTGTTTTTCGTTGTATTTGTGGTGAAAGCCAGAATAGACAAGATGGGTTCAGATTATCGACATGTAATTTACTTAAATGTAAATTCATTGAACATTTGTTCATTGGAGTGACATAATGGATGGATGTTGTCGACTTATGTCAATCTTAAGTCGGTTACAGGTTGTAGACTAAATATAATTTACATGCTCAATTAATTCACTTTAGTATAATTTTGCAATGTACTGGAAGGCAAACAAGGAGACATATTTCCTAATGGTAAGAGCTACACCTATATCACAGAATAAGTTAAAGTACTACGTACAGAAGACGCACTCATGGACAATCGCAAGCAAATTTGTATTATAAGATATTATGTTAGTTAATGCTCATATTATGATGAATAGGCTTGATTTATTTAAAAACTCTTGCATGTCAATCTTGCATGAAGGCTCCTATAGCATTGAGCATAGCTGAAATCATTATCACGCCATGACGTCAGAGGTGGTCTCAAGAACTAGTTTTTGTGTAAGTCTCATCAAGATGTACACCGCCTGAATCTACGTAAACTGCATGGTGAAATTCAAGGGGTAAAGACACCTTGATACCTAATGTTACGTTACTAACCTGAGGCTTTTGGAAAGGCTGGTATTGTTTGATGCAAAGCGTGCTTTAAGGCAACCCAGCTGAATACCACTGCTTTGCTCCTTTTGATGTAGAGGTTTCACATTTCACTCTTGTAGATATAATAGTCGGTGGACTACAAAATGTGATCCAGGTTTTTAATGGCGTAAGATAGTGGACAAGCAAACAGCGGTCTTGATTATAAAGAACAACCGTGATCTATAGTCTCTGTAGATATTATGGATAAGTTGCAATCAGGAGGAGGGGATGTTAGGTTTAATGTGCAAATCTGCGCGCTACACTACTCGTATTCTTCGTGTGTTTTACTACTTTTAATATAGCGGTCTTTTTAGACATGGATTGTATCTTCTTGTGCTTTTGCGTGCTGGAGGTGAGGGGTGTTGTAAGTTTGTTGTGTCTGTATATGTTTGTAGCATTATAACTCCTAGAGAAATGGATCAATTTCGATGCGGTTTTTTTATTTGGAAGCAGACATGATCGAGGTGGTCTAGGACTTTACTTACGTTTGCTCGAGACCTAACATCCCGGCCTCAGGTTTGCAACGCACTAGTACCACCTTTGGTGTCTATAGGCGGCCTGAATTCCTTACTATCAGGAAATCTGTCTGCTTGTTTGCCTTCCCATAATATAAAAAAAAAAAGATGATTTCAACTACGACGGCTGTGTGACCGCTCAAATTACCGGTCTCGTGAGTTTTGAAATAAAACCAGGCGAGTAAAATCCGCTCCGTGAGTTCTTAGGCTAACATAAATCCGCCGATGCGATGCGGCCCGCCCCGTCTTAGTAAGCCTATAACAGTCAACAGTCTGCGCTAACCTTTAGAATAGATCATATAATATACACTATTGATATAAAAAAACTTAACTTGAAATAAATTTCAATATATAATAGCACATTGCCAATTAAGTCGTATAAACGTTTTCGTGTATACCCAAAATCGCATGGTAGGATAAGGCCTTTAGTATAAACTATTCACAAATAAGTGAGGTACAGTTATCACGGTATAAATCCAAATATATGACACTCGTGTCAGCGATTACGTTGAGTGAACGTTTTCGTGTTGATCCAAGAGCAAATCATGGGATAGAGCGTACAAGTACTATAATATGTAGGAACAATATAGTATGAAACAGTTCTGTAAAGAATTATGGTGACTTCATTCAATTGCAAGCTATATTAAACAAGCTACAAAGTGAAAAGTATTTTATAAGAATATTTTAATTTAACCTTAATCATACCAAAAATGACTGTTAAAAAATAATTCCTCATCTAATAATTTAATAAATCAAGTTTCAAGTGATTACGTCAAAATAGTTTCGGCCTAATTCTAATTCTACTTTAAGGTGAACTCCTTAGAAACACATTTTATTTGATATTCAGCGTTAGAACTGGACAATGGTAGCAGGTTTCTAGATTTCTAAATATGAAGAAATGAATGAATTCATTTATTTGTGTATTTTATTCTTTTTCGTACAAAAAAAGAAAAATATGAACAAATATCTTATTATTTAAAGTAAAGAACACTTCTTCATCTCCAAACGTAACGAGACCCAAAAATTACAACAAAGAAACTCCATCTTAAAACCACTCTAAGACGTGAACCCTTTGGCAACGCATTACACGTGATGTTCAGAAAGTGAAAGATGGTAAAAGGTTTCCAGCATCTGCTCCCGCTCAATATTAAAAGATCTACGAAGTGGATGGAACTTTATAGAAAGTATTACTTCACCCTATCGGAGACTGAATATTTTATACCGTATTTCGATTTTCACTTTAAAAATACGTGTTTTTATATCGTCACCTGGTATCCGTCAGGTTTGTTGCAATTTTTTTTGTTATGTAGTTTAAATAGTTTGCAACATTGTTTACATCCATGTTACATTAAAATGAAATCTTTGTGAAAACAAATATATAGGGTTTCCACATTGTTATAAACTTTGGTTTTACATCCGTCTAAGCCGTAGTTTTAATCTAAATTTTGATTTCGCATAAAACTACTCAATTCAAGGTGGGTTGTGCGACCGTGTTTCCATCGGCTAGTTAGATTTAGGGTTAATTTCACCAAACTCGGATAAGTTTTATTCCAAGTATAAACTTACAAGTTACTCTTGGATAGCCATATATATGTGAATAAAGCATGATCCAGTCATTAAGTCAACCTTTTCCATCAAAATTGTAACTAAATGATAGATTAAATTAAGTCTTTTAGTGCCCCGTTCTAGAAGTACAAATGTAAAAGCGGATTCCTATTTGTGAGTTTGTATATACGACCATAATTTATAATCACACTAGTAAATAAATACATAAATTTACCATAATATTAATACGAGTACGTGAAGCAAAAACTTTGGACCCTTTTTTACAAAAATTGCGAGGACGGAGGAGTATGAAATTTGGCACACTTTTTTATATGTAGGAGAAATCCAGAACGCCAATATTTTTCAATAATAATACTTATAAGGTGCATCAAAAAAAAAACATTACACATACTACCATGCATTTGGCAAACACAAACAAATGTAATGATAACGATAAAATATCACAGATGGCGCACAAACTGTATTCTTTAAGTTTGGAAACACAGTAGTTGGTCTTTACAAAATATGATAATGGCGTTCTTATTAAAAATAATTTATATTGAATTACTTATAACAAAAAATTTGTTATGGCCGAATTTTGACCAATGGGCGATCACTAGTAAGTATCTACCTCTGCCCCCTTACCATGAGTTTCCGGCCTGTCAAGTTTACTGTACTCGCTACCGTCGCTGTCAATTATTTGTATGAAATCTTTGAACAGCGCCTCTAGTGATAACCAAGAGAAACACATTTTTAGACCAAAAGTGTCATAGATTTCTACACGTGACTTTCCGAACGTAATCTATACAAATTCATGGTAGAGGCCCTGAACAAATTACATGAATTGATCGCATGCTATAATAGCATATTGTAAGGTCTAAACGCTGCGGTAACGATATTAACACAAGGAAATACATACATAAGTACCTATACAAATATCAGAATAAATGTAATTAGCTCCTAGACTAACCAAAATAAATTCAGGCATCTATGTTTAACAAACATAGCCTGTCAATAATCGAATCCTTCGAACACCGACTTGGGAGAATATTTAAAATAAATCAACAAAATATTGGGAAGTGCATAAAGATTATAATTTCCCTAAACCGTTTAAATGATTAATGAAATTTTCAATTTAAATATTATCAATAAAGCCCCATTGAAAAACTCACCCCCACGGACAACTTCCTAAATCCAATTACCAACGCGATACTCCGAAAATTCTAAACCGATTATAGGAATTGAAAACATTAAGTACTTTGCAGATTTCAGTTGACCTTACAACAGAATTTTCACTTTAATTCCTAAACCATTGGGTTCATTTTTGCAAAAATAATAACATGATTACGAAGTCAAAAATTGAATTTATATGGAAATTGTTGACGTAAAATTTTTATTGCACGCTAAGAAAAAGAAACTTATGAAACGCTTGTTAGGCCAATATGATTTGTCCGTGAAGTATTCGCCTTAATTGCATATTGTGGAATTTTTGGACAGCACTTAAAATTTCTTTTGTAAAGTTAATTTTTTTCTGAGATTGACAGGCAATTAACCAGGCGGATTTCCTGATTTTAATAATGTATGTCGCAGACACCAAAAATGTTAATTAAACCTTTGTAACATGTACTTTACCTTCTAAAACTAAACAAAACATATAGCACTAGCTGTTTGTCCGCAACCTCGTCAGCTGCACCGTAGAATAGTTACAATATTCACACTAACTATTATCCCCTTTATTAGTCCCTTGAGGATTGATTTTTTAAAAAAAAATAGCTTTAATCCCTTGCTATAGTCCTCAGAGGATTGATTTAAAAAACAGCTTTTGTTTGAACTCAGATATTTAGCTATATATGTAAGTCAAATTTCATCAAAATCGTTTAATTGGATAAGCCGTGAAAGAGCAACAGACACTGACATACTTTTAAACGTTGACGTTAAAGCTATGGGTAGCAGCAGTATAGGTTTAGATGATTTTTTGCTGGACCAAAGTTGATTTCTTCACTAGAGTTGTCTAAAAAATCTAAATTAAATAAATAAATTGAACTAACGGACGCTGGGCTTGTCATATCTTACACCGAAACTTAGTTTACATAAGCAAAAAAGTGTTTACTTTGTAAAAGTTATGTGTGGTTTAACAAAAATGAGAAATCTTATGCATATTGAAATCTGAAATTCAAACTACCACACTCAGAGACGTCAATTATGTTTTAATCAGTCATTAAGTTGACATATTCAATACAAAATTGTGACTTAATGATACATCAAATGTAAATTGACATTTCTGAGCGTGGCAATTAATTCTTTTCATATGTGAAAGCTTCCGTCACAAAACTCAATATTGAATCTAAAAACAATAAGCTGTAATTCCGTAGTACATCCCACGCCCTAAGGTAAAACTTAAAAGCTAACAATTTGATTTCCCTTAACTACATAACTACAAAACTAACTAGAAGCGTCAAAGTTGACACCAATTACTCTTGTCGGATATGAGGTTGTATATTGAATAGGATATTCGCGTACATAAGTTATTATTCTACTAGCTGTTGTTTGCGGCTTCGCCCGCGTTTTCACAGGAACCCGTTGATCGATCGGGATTAAAAGCCTGTATGCTAATCCATGTCATAATCTATCTGTGTTCCAAATTTCAGACAAATCCGTTCAGCCATTCGAGCTTGAAAGGATAAGAAACATCCATACATACATAAATACTCACAAACTTTCACATTTATAATATTAGTAGAATGTTGGGCTTGACTGCATGAGATCCCGGGTTCGAATCCCGGGTCGGGCAACAAAAAGAAAATTAGGGTTTTCCAATTTTCTAATTAAAAAAATGAATGCGAATTGCGAGGCTCCATTAGTGCGTTGCCTTGCGTTGTGGCAACGAAACATATGAAATAGACTAGCTTCCGTCCGCGACTCCTTCCGCGCGGGTGTCGGTCTAAAACTGCAAAATAATATTTTTATTTTATGCCCAGGATAATAAGGTGTAATTATACTAAGTTTTATCGAAATCGAACCGTTAGTTTTCACGTGATGCCTGAACAGACAGACGCACAAAATTTTTTTTAATTACATTTTTGGGTTTGGTATCGATCCAGTAACAACTATTTATTTTTTTCAATATTTTCAATGTACAGAATTGATCCTTCTACAGATTTATTTTATGTATATAGATATATGGAAAACGACGCAGCGACTACGCTGCGACGACGCAACGGACTAATGGGGTTTTACCCGGCTTGTCACTGCTCACAACAACTGCTTAACATGACGTAGTTTATTAATTTTGTATAACCACACATACCTAATTTATTATATAAAAATGAATCGCTAAATGTGTTGGTAAGCGCATAACTTCCGAATGACTGGACCGAGTTGGCTAATTCTTTTTGTACTGTGTTAGTTATTGCCAGGACAAGGTTCTTATCAAGAGAAAAACTGGGAAAATTTTAGGGAAAATGGGAAAACCATATTTTAATGATTCCCATACAAACTGAACGGGTGGAACAAAGTTCGCCGGAGCAGCTAGTTACAAATAAAAAGATAATATTAAGATAACACTTGTGGAGATGGATGTCCTTGACTGTCACTTTCGAGTCGTGACTCACGAGCGACAATACTGCTAGCCTTTGTTACCTCTATCAGCCAGGGTCATTTTGTTGTCATAAATTGCAAATCATTTGCATTCAATGTCCTTAAGATCATGTTTTAAGGATTATAAACAGATGTACTGTTATAGTCTACTGGGTACATATGATCACAACTCTCGAATCTTATTTAACAGAATTTAAAAAAGGAGAAATGTTATATGTGTTACATTCAATGTCCTTAAGATCTTGCTTTAAGGATTATAAACAGAGGTACTGTTATAACGTATGATTACAACTCTCAAATCTCTTTTTTAACAGACTTTAAAAAAGTAGAAAATGTTATAATATGATGTATTAATTACATTCAATGTCCTTAAGATCATGCTTTAAGAATGATAAACAGATGTACTCCTGTTACAGTCGCAACTACTGGGAACGTACGATCACAACTTTCAAATCTCTTTTTTACAGATTTTTTAACAGACTTTAAAAAAGGAGGAAATGTTATATGTGTTACATTCAATGTCCTTAAGATCATGCTTTAAGGATGATAAACAAATGTACTGTTATAGTCCCAACTACTGGGAACGTATGATCCCAACTCTCAAATCTCTTATTTACAGACTTTTTTAACAGACTTTTAAAAAGGAGAAAATGTTATATGTGTTACATTCAATGTCCTTAAGATCATGCTTTAAGAATGATAAACAGATGTACTGTTATAGTCTACTGGGAACATATGATCACAACTCCCACATCTCCTTTTTTGACAGATTTTTTAACAGACTTTAAAAAAGAAGAAAATGTAATGTACCGATGTAGGTACAATTTGAAAAACCTTTCTCTTGCGATGATATTTGTAGCATCAAGTATTGCCTGGCCGCTAGATATTCGTACCTGAATAAACATTATTTTTTTAATAGAAAATACATGAAAACGATACGATAGAATACTACCACGGACGTACTCTTTGTGGTAGGGGAGTCAGAGATGGTAGATATAGAGTCACTCTAGCATCATGAGAACCTATTGCACTTTGTCGATTAGATGGTGAATAATAAAAACATTAAAGTGACGTGTTTCTTTTTTACAGGTACGTTGAGTCTATAAGAATAATTACAGATACTTACTTGGACATAGGTGAGTTTATCAGATATTCACAGTGTACATGCCTAATGTGTTTTATGTGACATTTTTTTTTTTTATGATTCTGGAAGGCAACAAGCAGACGGATTTCCTGATGGTAAGAAATTTCCGCCGCCTAGAGACACCAAAAGGTGGTAATGGTGCGTTGCCAACCTGAGGCCGGAATGTTAGGCCTTGAGCAAAAGTAAGTTTACCGGCTACCTTACCCTCCGAACCGGAACACGTCATGACGTTATGGCGGCAGGAATAGGTAAGACGGTGGTACCAATCCGGGTGAGTCACTGCGAAACTCTACCACCTAGTCAGGTATCACGGTGTTAGTGACAGTAAGCCTTCGCTCGCCTTTTACGAGCTGCCTGGCTGGAAGGCAGATGGTCTATTCTTCAAAGGAGCCCGGACCAACACGGGGGAATATACCAACAACAATGGTCGTCATAATGAATAATGAAGAGAGATGAATTGTTTTTTTTGCTTCGGATTCTTCTACTCCTATACGTGTCATCATCAGATAATTTAATCTTGCACATATTAGCATATAATGAACCCACATTAGTTTAACCAGACGATATTGAAAATATTTTTAAGCAAAAAAATTTGACAGATAATTCCGCAAGCGCCGCTATATAGAGATTTGATACAGAATGGAGGTGTTTTACCATGGTACTGGGTTATCTCTAAAAAATTTTTTATATATGAAGCGCCTGAGTTTCTGGAAAAAATCCTTCTTAGACTCCCCTACTATTTGACCAACCGAGTTTCACCTCTTAGGTTACGTAGATTCAGGCAGTGTATCTCTTATGGTGCGTTGTCAAACTGAGGCCGGAACGTTAGGCCTCGAGTAAAAGTAAGTTTACTGGCTACCTTATCCTCGGATACGAAACATGTCAAAGGCAAGCACTGACGCTATGGAGGCGGGAATAGGTAAGGTGGTGTTACCAATCCAGGCGACTCGCTGCGAAACTCTACCACCTTGTCAGATGTCACGCTGTTAGTGATGGTAAGCTTATGCTCGCCTTTTATGAGGTGACTGGCAGGAAGGCAGGTGGTCTATTCTGCAAAGGAGCCCGGACCAACACGGGGAAGTTAACCTAGTTACATAATAGGTACTTATGAATATTATTATAAAAGTATGTTTACGTTTTGTACATCAGTGAGTCTTATTTACGTTACTACGAATACTATTATTCATTCTGTGGTCAAACTGAGGAATGGTTATTTGTTGTCTATAGTTTTGCTAAAATTAAATACAACCGTATCATAATTATTAAGAGCATCGGTGTATTTGTTACAAGTTACATACATACATACATATCTTCACGCCAAGTCCCTTACGAGGTAGGCAGAGAGTATCGAGTGCCAGACCTCACGATCCTGACAAACCTGTCTTGCTTCCTTCACATTCATTACCCTTTTCATACAAACACGCCGGTTTCGGAGACTCTTGTTACAAGTTAAGTGCAAGAATTTGAATAAAATGATCATATATTAAATTCACAAAAAATAATAAAAGATACCGAAATTGTTTTGAAGTTTTACATTTTCTGAAGTTTCTAAATGATTCCAAATACAAAACCCAAGAATACATCTGGGTAAGTATTTAGGCGTCTTATTACAAAATCGAATACGGCCCAGCGAATATGGCAGGGCAGGATTAAGCGAGTGGTCCTTGAGTACGCCGAGCGGCTGTGTCGCACTTAACCCTGTTTGGTCCCTATTGAATACTGAAAAGGTGGAAAATAATTTTAAAATATGAAGGATACCGGTACTCGTAAATAAGATTCCCTCAAGATTTTTTATGTCTTGACATGTTTTTAAGCAAATTTTTGAGTGTATATAACAAGCCCGTCGTTCGACAGTGAAATTTAAAATAGCTCGTCAGTTTGTCGGACATTTAGATTGCCGAAATATTCCGTCAGAAATAAAAGTATTTGCCATTGGTCAACTTGAATATTTTTATAGTAATACACAAAAATCCTACCACTACCACTAAAATTAACTAATTTTATTAATTACCAGCTTCTGCCCGCGACTTCGTATGCGTGGAATATACTTTGGGCTAACGCTTACTTCCTTTATATTCGTAAGTACTGAGTTTTATTATTTTATGTAGATTGTAGGTTATTCTCAAAAAATTAAACTTATGTTATTTGAAAGTACTTCTGTGTACACAATATTAGTTTTTTTCTAGTGAGCTAACCTTAAAAGGTAGACCATACGCTGTTGCGGACATTTTTTAAACTTTTAAAAGGAGCAATTCTGTTACACATGTTTTTTTGCTAAACTTTAGCCGTTTACGCAGCGCACGCAGCGGAAGCTCTTAATAAGAAAAAATCTCCTTATTTTGAAATGTTCTTTATTTGTGCACCGCTTCTGTTAGTCTTACCATGATGATATATATTACATAGCCTTCCTCAATAAATAGACTATCTATGTCTGTATCACATTTAAATAAAGACTGGTATTGTAATCTTTATTTAAATGTGACTTAATTTTACTCCCACGTTAGTCTATGCTTATTAATAAGACAGTGTCTACAGGCGATTTTTTCTTACCATTGTGAAATCAGTTTAATTACTTACTTTAATATTTCAAAAATCCTACTAATATTATAAATTCGCAAGTTCGCAAGTTTGTTTGTTACTACTTTACACAATAACTGCTTAATCGATTTTTACGAAATTTGGCACAAGAATAGGGATTCACACATAGGACAGTTTTTATCAAGAAAAATGTTCCTGTAGGACTATTAACAACGCGGGCAACAGCTTGTTAAAAAAATTATCGCTGTAACTCTTCTTGTGACTAAAGTATAACATAACAAGTAATATAGCTCGTAGAATGGTGCCCTCAATAAAGTTCAAATACGCATAATAAAGAAGTGTATAAAGTTCACGTCGTTACCAGAAGTTGGTTATCCGTGCCAAGAGCCACTGCCGGATATACTTGGCAGTTGGCACAACAAATAATTTTTTACCATATATTCGAAAAATATGCAAACGGCTGCCCTAAGAGCCCTTGTATATTGGTTCTGTAATTCTGGCGACTAAATTATTATATAATAATAATAATCTAGATCTCTCCCATCTTTTATGACAACAGGAATCACCTTTTTACTACATAAATCCGGCAGTACCACGGATCCTAAAAACTTTAGACCTATTACGTGCCTACCTA
>NJDD01000103.1:1857079-1869167 GCA_002245505.1 Calephelis nemesis | reverse complement strand
AAAAGTAGACAGAATTTCTCAAACTTCTGCATATATTTTACGGTTACTAAGTAAGAAAAGTAAACAACTCCAACAGTCGTACGATATTGTTGACCTATCCACTTTACCGTGTCCTTTGTTGAGTCTACAGTTTACGAATGTATTATCACGTACTTTACCATAACCACATGAAATGCAAAACAGAGAGAGAGAGAGAGTATTGTATTATTCTCCTTTGCATTCTTGCCAATTGATGTCCAAGCTAAAAAAAAAAATTTGCGATACACCGCCACTTATTTAGTGTTTTGGTGTTGGACTTGACTTCATGAGGTTCCAAGTTCCATTCCCGGGTCTGGCAAAAAAAGTGCTTTTCAATTTTTAATAATACAATGTTGCCTGCAATTTGATAACCGCCTGATTGGTGATAAATTAACGGCCAATATTAATAATCAATCTTAATCCAAAACTCGCTGTCCACGATTGATATTTTGATCCATTTTTATGTTATCGCTTGCCAATAACATATCTGTGGACTGGATAAATATGGCAATTAGGTATGGGATAAGACGGCGGATACGCAGCTATCTAGATTGCTCGAAATCCATTAGATTGAGATACATAATTAACATTGGCCGTTAGCAGTTATGACATTGTGGGGCTTAGTATCTTTGGCTAGTTGTGGGTGTCCCTGGTTGTACGTCTGCCTAAGTTTTCGAAGATATGAGCGTGAAGATACTTTAGTTTAGGAAAGGATTCGATCGTACCAGATTAATATTTACTTAGCAAAAAATGTAATCTGTAAAGCTTCCATTTTGCATTCCATCGGCCATTTCGCAACTGACACTTGGGCTTAGGAGTAAAATATATCTACTTACAATTACCCAACTATAGCGTAATGTACGCTATTTGACCATAGTTCTCATAGTGACAAAACGGGGGTAACAAACATATTTTAGCTAAGGTATAAATTTGTGTAGTTAAAGCGTTTAGAGTTAGAAGTAGTACATGACATCTGATAACTTTTTCACTATGGGAGCCATGTGGTCTTGTCTTGGTTACATTTTTACATAAAAATGCTGTGATGGGATTATTTATCCTCTAGTTAACAGGCATGGCTTCTCCCGCGTTACCACAGGAACCCGTTGTGCGATCGGGATTAAAAGTAGCCTAAATGTTAATCCAGGTCACAATCTTTCTGTGTTCCAAATTTCAGACAAATCCTTTCAGGCATTTGAAAGTGAAAGAGTAACAAACATCCATACATACATACTCACAAACTTTCGCATTTATAACATTAATAGGATTTGGTGCAGAGGACCTGGACCAATATGGAAAAATATTGGTAGACGTTTTTGATACATGAATATCTCCGGACAAATCACTACCTAGTTTTAAACAAAGTCGCTTTTTCTGTCCCTATTTGTATGCTTAAATATTTAAAACTACGCAACGGATTTTGATGCGGTTTTTTTATTAGATAAAATGATTGAAGAGGAAGGTTTAGGTGTATGTGTATACCCGTGCGAAGCCGGGGCGGGCCGCTAGTCGCCTTATATACCAAAAAATGCTTGTGCTATGGTTATAAGTTATGTAAAACAATGATTTTCATTCAATGCTTATTAACTTTGATAGATATTCCTCCGTATTTCCGGATAAATACGAAGACACATTAATAAAGAGTTACAGTCTAGTACTATTAAAATTATGCGCTTCGACTATATTCATCAAACTTCGGAAATCCGAATGTATTTTAAAGATATCTATATATATTTTCTCCGTGTTGGTCCGGGCTCCTTTGTAGAATAGACCATCTTGCCTTCCTTGCCGGGCAGCTCGTAAAAGGCGAGCAAAGGCTCACCGTCACTAACACCGTGAATTCTGACTAGGTGGTAGAGTTTAGCAGCGACTCGCCCGGATTGGTACCACCGCCTTACCTATTCCTGCCGCCATAACGTCATGACGTGTTCCGGTTCGGAGGGTAAGGTAGCCGGTAAACTTACTTTTGCTCGAGGCCTAACATTCCGGCCCCAGGTTGGCAACGCACCATTACCACCTTTGGTGTCTCTAGGCGGCGTGAATTTCTTACCATCAGGAAATCCGTCTGCTTGTTTGCCTTCCAATATCATTAAAAAAAAAGAGTTGTTATAACGCATAATAAATCGTTTCGCTTAAATTTAGATTAGGTCAGACAATTTAAAAATAAAAGTATAAAGTGTAAAGCCGAAGTACATAATTTAAATACTAGTACTATACGTTCGTCACAAAATATTGTAGCTAATATAACTTGAGGGTTGAGAATGTTCGGGCACTAAACATAATCTTCCAAGCGTTATGTTGACAATAGTCTATAGTACTGTATGATACAATTTAAACTTAAGCATTGGAGTACTGTATGTTTATTAATAAGACGGATGTTTGTAATTTTCAAAATGTATATGATATTTAAAACGGTTTTTAGTAATAGCAGCGCCCTGGGCGTAATTTATGCATTTTGAACAGCATGTAGGGGGACATGCTGTTCAAAACCATTCTAAAAGGTGAATAATATGTAGCGTACAGGATCTAACGCCCCTTTGCGCCCTGGGTGGTTACCCAACCGCGCCATACCCAAACGCCGTCCCTGGATATAATTCCGATTCTTATATTCAAGAAACGAGTAGTTTTGCTTACGGATAGTTTAACGAAGTTTTTTCTATGAGTCGTAATCTCTAGGTTTGGTGGTAAGATATCTGTGATTGGTCTTTCGTAGCATTTCAAAACAGCCGTCTAAATACAATTTAGGAAAAGTATGTTTCTCAGTGAAGCCCTCATCCAAATCAGGTAATAATTTGACGCAGTAGCTCCCTCATTTGAACTTAAAGTACGCTATCAGGTGTAATTATAGTGTAATATCTCAAAAGGTCTCAAAAGCAAAACAAGGGCGGGTTGAATACGGCAACATCAGGAAAGTTGTTACACTTTTGTGAATGCTGAGACTTGGGAGCTCTCGTCTTTGTGTCGACGCTCGCAATAAGTTCTTTGATGTTTTTAAGTATGTTAAGTCGCGATGTGAAAATTCAATTTCATTTTTAAGTTCATTATGTGAAATTGGGTTTCAGTAGATCGGCATTTCTTTGATATACCCATTTGAATAATTAATACTGTTGTAAAGTCTCAAGAGTCTCAGAAACTGGCGTGTTTGGATGAAAAGGAGAACGTGGAAGCCAGGCAGGTGTGCCAGGATCGTGAGGTTTGGCACTTGATACTCTCGGCGTACTCCGTTAGGGATTTGTCGTGAAGATATATATGTACTTAATACGTAATATTTTAATAAGTCATGTACACAAAAAATAACTATTTTCTTCGATTTCCCTGGGATTCCATAATCAGATTTAGACTTGGTGGCAATGGGACCGCCTCGAAAGTCGGAAACGCGCCATTTCAAATAGAAAAGGATTTTTTAAATTGGTTTAGAAATTAGGGAGAATTTGACTATAATATATTAAAAAATGAAGGGGTCGTAGAACCTCCTCCTTTTTAGAAGTATGTTAAAAAGTTTATTCAAGTACCAGCAGCAATTAACATTTAAATGTAAAATGTAAAAATTAAAAATGTTAAAATATTAAATAAATAAAGCAGTTTTTTTTATTGTAAATCTTCGATGATTCTGTAAAAGGTGAGTTTAAGTGTAAAAAAAGTGTTTACTTAATACGAAATACGGAAAAAAAGATATCTTGAGATGTACATATTTTTACACACACATTATATTTTTTTAACACGGTAATACGGATGTCACATGACGGGGCTAGGTAACGGAATTTGACATTATCGAAAAAAAATATCATTGACTTCTAAGAAGATAGACCAAATTGTCAAAGCTATTAAATTTCGTGTATATTTTGTCAATTTTGTTGGTATTTGGTTCAGTTAAACCTTTAAATGAAGAAAGTATTATGTATTTTCCAATTGCCGCCTAATTTCACTTAATTAATTTGGATATTGAAGTGTATACATATATTGTCAATTTTGCTGGCGTTCTGTTCAGTTAAAGTGCACTAGCAAAGTACCTATTAATGAAGAAAATAAATCGTGTATTTTCCCATTGCCGCCTAATTTCAGTTGACGACTTTGCATAAGAGAGCATCAAAAAAATATTTTTATTCCCAAAGTTTTTTTAAGTGTTTGCCAAGGACATGAGCATCTGACAATACATAGTCAAGATGAGTTAATTTGTATCAAGTTATTGTCCGATTACATACGAAATTCAATAGTTACGAAAACACTTCGTCCATCTTTTCTCTTCGTCCCGCCAAAACTCTGTCATAGGTTTTGACAATAATAAATAAATAAATAAATATGCCTGGACAAGTCACACAAATTGAACCTAACCCCAAAATAAGCAAATTGTTTGCTTGTGTTATGGGTGTTAGTCAACGATTCTAATACATAGAAATACTTAAATAGATACCAGTATATATTTAATAAATACACAGACCCGGAAATGCAGAAATCTAAATGTTCATCACACAAATGCCTGCGCCTGCCGAGAAACCCGAGCCTTGCGGTTGGTCGATGTCGTTAGGCGTGTACGCTAGCCACTCGACTAACGAGGTGGTTCTTATTTTCTTAAAAATATGGCTTCATTTGATATTTTAATCTAGAACATTAATGATGACATACGAAAAAAAGGATAAGAATTTGCAGAGCCGTTTTAAACAACGACCAACGAACAATATTTGTTCGGATATTAGCATGTTTGTCTTTCTCATGCCATTCAGTTAGCCCTGCGTATTCGTAACCATTGCAAAATGTGAAGTTTAAACCTTGTCAAGATAGTTTACCGAGCTGATAGGATTCAGTTGGAAATCTACTACTTGACTGCATTCTACATGTATTAAACAGCCTCAGTACACATTCGGCCTAGGTATATGTTGGCTCAACTTGTTGACCCAATGTTTAGGAGTGTTCTTAGTGATGTTGGTTTTTTAAATAAAAGGCTGTAACCTTTGTACTCGACCAAAGTAAGTATGTTCACACCTATATCCCCTAAAGGGGCAGGCAGAGGCACAACCAGGGCACCCACGACTAGTTTGATCGCTGTTGTAAGAGATGAAATGTACCCTATGTCCTTATCTCCCAGTTCTAAGCTACCTCTCCATCAATTTTTAGCCTAATTGGTTTAACTATTACGACTGATTCATCTTTCGTATTTCTTTTAGTTTTTAAGGTGTATTCTAATGTTTCAAAACAATTTCGTGTACTTAAAAAAAGTCTTTATTAATTCTATATACAAACGATTTTATAAGCTGAAAATAAAAACTATGAAACCTTTTGCTATGTAACCATATCAGAAATGGCTGATAGGAAAAACAAAGTATTTGTTCCCGTTTGGTTTCTGCCTTACACTGCAATAGTTCTATGAAAAATCGCATGATGTTAATGCTTAATAGGGTTGTCAGGTTTGATAAAAACTCTCACATGTTTTGTTAGTTGTTAGTGTTTATCTCCCATCATTATGTCAAACCTTCACGACATTTGGAGAACACAGAATAATATCATATTTATAAGAGACTTTCCATTATTAAAAAAATATAACTTTGCATTTCAATCTTTAGGCTGGGATACCTCATTATTCCCCGTCTTTTGTTTGTATTGGATGCTTTCATTTTTTGCGAGGAGCTTGGTTCTTTAGTTGGTGGATAGCTTCTCTGCTCGCTTGTACCAGTTTGTTGTTGCCATTATGAAACTCTTATTGTAGATTTTCACTTTATTCTAAGAAAAATACAGACATACAATCTTTGCTGGTCTCTATCTGAGTGAGCTTAGTGCACATCATTTTAATACATCGTCGATTGTTTTATTATCTATTTATTGTAATAAATTGTTTTAATAAAACTGTTAACCCTGCGATGTAACGGTATCTACTTCCTAAAACGGCGCGACTACATAAACTGGCTCGCGGTCACGGCTAGAGCTATGTTCTGTCTCAGCCTTCCTATTTCTTTGCACAAAGTTGAGATTAGTATTGGTATACTTGTTTAATTAATAGTGTGCGAAATCATGGACAAATTCCTTTAGCAACCCAATCGACTTTCGCATTTTGGTTGATGCCTGTGGCATTTCCCAGGCCAACTGTAAATAAGCTGAAACTCTAAAATGTGGTCGTATTAAAAATGAATACTCTGTGTTACTACTATGTCTTTATTATTGTAATTATGGCGTTTTTTAGGTTTATGACCTATCTAGAAATTGCATATTAAATAACATTTAACCAGCTATATAGTATTTTCGTTTGAATATAATGTCATAAAAATATAAGTAGATTTATAGCCACTTGTCGTTCTGAGAGTAAGTGGATCGTCGTAAGTAAAACTATCGTTGTTCAAGAACGTTAACTGTCATTTTTGCTTCTTTGTTTGTTACACTTTCTAAACGCAATATGATAAAATCCAGTAATAAATAATTCGAAGCTTTAAATAAGCTTAATGCAATCACTTGTTTTTTTTGGTAAATACTTTTGATAAAACCTAAAATACAGTTTGCTAAAAACTAAAAAATGTTTTACTAAAACTGACAACCCTGCGGCACTGTACTGTCTACTTCCCAAAATGGCGCGACCACATCGACTGGCCCGCGGTCACGGCTAGAGTTCTGTTCCGTGTCAGCCTCCCTACTTCTCTACGCAAAGCCGAGATTACTCCGACGTGTTTTTGTTTTAATTCACATTATTTTAATTAAAATTCGATCAATATAGCAAAGTCGGCTTTTAAAAGCTTTTGATCGCCAGATGAGTTTAGCGGTTAGCGTAGACTTCTTACGCCGTCGATCATCGCCAGGGCTCAGATTTGATTTGCACATCACAGGCAGATATTGCTTTACTTAATTTATGGTTAGATCTAAAATCTTAGTATTAATACGCGTAGAAAAACTTTCCCGATCGATCCCTTTTTATGAAAATTGTGCTGACGGAGGAGTATGAAATTTGGCACACTTATAGTTTAAGTGTAGGATTATTGCAGAACGCTAATATTTTTCTATAGTAATGCTTATACGGTGCATTAAATCTACATGTATTTGACACACACAAACAAATATATAATATCAATATAATCAAATAATAAACAATAAATATACATAATAACGATAAAAGTTCTCAGATGGCGCACAAACTATATTCATAGTTTGGAAACAAAGTGATTGGTCCTGATAAATGAAGATATTGATTGCCATTGACGTGTTCCAGTTCGAAGGGTAAGGTAGCTGATAAACTTGCTTTTGCTAAAGGCTTAACATCCCGACCTCAGGTTGGCAACGCACCATTACCACCTCTGGTGTTTCTAGGAGTCATGAATTTCTCACCATCAGGAAATCCGTCTGCTTGTTTGCTTTCCACTATCATAAAAAAAACTTTTTCCACTACATATTTTTGTTATTACCTATATTTTGGCCAACCAGTTTCCATATTAAAACATCATCGGGACTATATATATATATAGGACTTGTATAGCCCTGATGCTTAAATAACGAAATCGTAAAAATCCATGTAGGATATTTAGGTACGTAAGTTAGGCGCAAAAAAAACAAATGTAGTTTATAAAATGGCCATAACTTTCATTTCTCCCAAGGTATTTAAAATAATAATAAATAAAATTTAGTTTAGTGAAATTAATAAATTACGTAATATCCTCTGAGGTCTAGCGGTTCAGCTGTTGGACTTGGCTGCTTGAGGAACTCGAATCCCGGGTTGGGCAACAGAAAGAAAGTTGGATTTTTCCAATTTTCTAATAAAAATAAAAAAAAAAACGTTGCTCCAGATTGGAAATGTGCCCGATTGGCGGTAGGCTTGCCACCTATCACACTGTGGGACTTAGTGTTTTCGGCTAGTCGTGGGTGTCGTGGTTGTGCGTCTGCCTACCTCAGCGGTATATGGGCGTAAAGTTACTTTTCAATAAATTACGTTTAGAATGGAATCACACCAACCTCTGACGATGATAAGTATAGAAACTAATTTTAGTTTAGTATTTGAAGTCTATAAAAAAAGCTAGGACTTACCCACCCACAGGTGCCAATACTTGTTCTAGAAAGGTCGACTATATTAGCGCCAATGAGGAAATTGTCCAACATCTCCATCCCAGCCATTCCCATCTCAATGATTTGAACTGAAACAATGTCGGCGAGTGGCACCACAAAGTGAGTACTCAATGGTGCTCATTGTATTGTTTAGAATAGGAAATGCCGCCGACACTGCGACGATGTTTGTATTGAATTATTTGACATTGGTTTGATGCTAGCTTTGTAAGAAATGTCAGGTTATATGACTTTTGTTTTTAATAGTCATTGCGGATTCAAAAATCCTATTAATTTATTGTAATATATGTATAATAGTTATTCCTTCACGCAAAAACTGCTTTTTTCTTTTTTTTAATGTGATAGGAAGGTAAACAAGCAGACGGATTTCCTGATGGTAAGGAATTCACTCCTCCTAAAGATACCAAAGGTGTTAATAGTGCGTTGCCAACCTGAGGTCGGGATGTTAGGCCTCGAGCAAAAGTAAGTTTACCGGCTACCTTAACCTCCGAACCGTAATACGTCATGACGTTCTGGCGGCAGGAATAGCTAAGGCGGTGGTACCAATCCGGGCGAGTCGCTGCGAAGCTCTACCACCTAGTCAGATGTCACGGTGTTAGTGATATAAGCCTATGCTCGCCTTTTAAGAGCTGCCTGGCACAGGAAAGCAGATGGTCCATTCTACACAGGAGACCGGACCAACACGGGGAAACCGATTTCATGAAATTTGGCAAACATATAGAGAGTAACTTAAATTAACACATAGGATATTTTTTATCCCGAAAAAATGAATCTGCGGGACCATTTACCACGCGGGCCACGCCGCGTGCAAGAGCTAGTTAATGATAAATATCTCTGGGCAAATTAAACATTTTTTTACGACTGTTCTGAGAAACGAAACAAGAGGCCGCTATGTCATAGAATGTAGTGTAGCATACAGTCCGAATCATCATTTAAGGAGTTGTTTTTTATTTTTTTGATATTGGAAGGCAAACAAGCTGACGTCCCCTTAAATGACCACTTAACATCCCTTTGACATGTGTACGAAGTCGTGGGCAACACATAGTTAAACATAAAACATGTCTTCATGATTGTTTGCTAATTTTTACACAATGGCCGTGCTGTGCTGGCTGTTGATCCTATGTTTGTTTGTCTTCCAATATCATAAAAAATTGGATGTGTAATAAAATAAAAGAAAAAAAACAGTCTTTAAACTAGATTGCATCAGCTACTCGAGAACACTGAATTTTTTACAAGGTCTTGAAACGATGTCAAGTTGTACCTTTGTCTATTTTAGACCTACGTATTATATACAGCCTACATATTTTATACTGTTTTATAAAATTAAACGAACATGAAATTATATTTAGATGGAAAAGATATTAATCGGTTTTGAAAAGTTAAAATTAAACGCCATTCGGGGCTTTTGGACGTTCCCGGGTTAAATAATTCTGAACTAGCTTCTAAGGGCCACTTGCACACTTCCGGGTTACGTTTAATATTGAGTTAAACTGTCAAATATAAGGGGATTTAATCCTAGTTAGACACTAACTAAGTGTTAAACACAACCGAGGAACGTGCAAGTGGCCCTTACTAGGGTTGAATAACTTTATATTTGACAGCTTTACTTACCATTATACTAGCGCAGGTACGAGTAAGTGACCCTAAGAATTAAAAAAAAGGAAAGGTTAAAGTAATAATTAAGTGAATTCTTAAAACAATTTTCATTTAGTTTCATTTATATCTATATCTAAACACGAAAGTGTTAGTTACACTATTTATAACTCAAGAACGGCTAAACCGATTAGGCTGAAAATTGGTAGGGAGGTAACTTAAAACCGGGAGAAGGAGATAGGATACTTTTTATCCAGTTCAGTTGTGAGGAAACTGGGAAAAACAACATTTTAATTTTTCCTATACAAACTGAACGGGCGGAACGAAGTTCGCGGGAGCAGCTAGTACTATATAAAAGAAAATCGTGCTAGTTACACTATTTATAACTCAGTAACAGTAGAACCGATTTGTGAGAAAGTTAATAGAAAAGTAGCTTAGAACCAGGAGATGGACATAGGATATTTTTTATGAAGCCCGACTGTGAGGAAACTAGGAAAAATATTTTAATACAAACTAAACGGGTGGAACGAGGTCCGCCTGAGCAGCTAGTTTAAATTAAAAGCGATTCTTATTTTTGTACTATTAAAGTTAAGTTTTAATCTGCCTCTACTGGCATCTGCCTCTATTAAAAATCTGTCAATAGTCTTAGAAACAAGGACGTTTAGCGAGAAGTTTTGGCGTTCAAAAATTGAGTAAAAAAACATAAAAATGTATTAAACGATTGACATCTCACGGTTAATGTCAAAAATAATTGCTTTTCGCAACAATTTTCAACCGTACTTTATCCAACACGTAGACATTGGCGAAATCAAACTACGCATGGTAGTTGTAAAGGCCATAAAAGAAAAAGAAGAAGAAGAAGAACAATTTTCAACTTACGTCTTCGAGTAGAAGGGTGAATGGGGAATTTTCTTAAGGTTCATACAACAAAGAATAAATCTACTGCGCACATCGTGTAATGAGATGTTTTAAAACACTTCTGTTGACTGATTTGCTGGAGTTTTGGCACTATCGTGAATGAAGATTTTCGTTATTTTTTCATTATTATTAAATTTTGTGTGTATATTGAGTGAAATTAGTTAATTTTGGTGGGAATTAGATTAATTTTGTTCAGTGGAAGTGCACGAATTAAATAATCAAGAAGAAATTGTTATATCGTATGCATCGTTGATTTCCTCGCTGCCGTCAAATTTCACTAGATGAACATGAGTAACGAAGCCACTGCTTTACTCAAGACCCTGACCTGACATGACTTTGTACACAGTGACTAACGACTGTATAAGAATTAACTAACTTGACATTGACTAAATAAGTCGTGAAAAACGAAGAAGAAGAAGACTGATTTGCTCAAAAATATAATAAGGTTGAAGCGCGTTGACATAACACACGTTTCGAGTCATCGATTCGAAAGCGTTAGAACCTTACGTTAATATGGGATAACCTGAAAAGTACCTAATGAGTGATTTTCTGGCACTTTAATCAAACGTTAAGCAAGAACTTGCATTATTACGAAGCGCCTCATTAATATAGAAGCTGCCACATTAAACCTCTACACAAAGCACATAAATCTTAAGTGATTAGTTTTTAAAGCATAACTACCGCATTAATAATTCATTATGTTTGGCCCGAGATCCGTGAATTGACAGAGGTCCGTCGTTTTGATAAAGTTTTAATTTCTTAGCGAATGCTTCAAATGCGTAAGAATGATGGATTAAGATTAAATTTGAATCATTTGCATCTTTTGGAAGACCATGCCCATTCATTCAAACTGGAGATAGCTTAGGCATAGAGATGGCGAGGAAAGGGCATATCTAGTCAAATTTTTAGACTTAATGTAGTCAGGCTTCATCCACGGTGGTCTCAACACTCAGCATAAAAAATCCTGTCATCTGTTGCCAGATATTTATCATTATATAAAACTCTTTCCAGACACTTAAACTTTTATAAATCGTAATTGTACCTGTGCTGTACCAGGGTAAAAGCTGTTTTTTCTAAACCAATAAAATTTTAACAACCTATCCCTTTTAATAAGCTCCATGGTTCCTACCCGAGTATGAAGCATACGATCAGAAACTTTATGCCTTTAGAAAGTGACTTAGGTTTGGCCATGATAAAAATTATGGGATCTCGCTTTACAAGATACGTCAATAAAAAGTTAAATGTTGACTCGGTTAATGCTAACTAGTAGCTAATAGAACCAGTTAGTAAAAGAGGTAAAGAAGAAATGATTAAAATTTTAACAAACATGAGCCAGTTTATTAATATGTATTTAAATAAGGAACTGGAAAGGAAATCAATAGTTGGAGAAAAAAATTGACTTGGAGTTATATTATTTCTCCTCGAGGCCCCGGGTTCGATTCCGAGTCGGGCACAAAAAAAATTAGACAACGTGTATTTTTAAACATTCTAATTTAAACAAAGTTGCTCGGGATAGGATATGTGCCCGGTT
>NJDD01000103.1:1834033-1846851 GCA_002245505.1 Calephelis nemesis | reverse complement strand
CGTGAGGTCTGGCACTCGATACTCTCTGCCTACCCCGTAAGGGACTTGGCGTGAAGATATGTATGCTTTATGTTGCCCCACCCGGGACCTTAAAAATCAATTAATTATTATAATAACCAAACCGCTACACTAAAGATATCTTTGCTTAACCGCCTCGATGGCCGAGTGGCTAGCGTACACGTCTAACTATACCGACTAACCGCGAGGCTCGGGTTCAATTCCCGATGGGGGCAGCCATTTGTGTGATGAACATTTAGATGTGTGCATTTCCCAGACTAGGTGTTTATATTATTATTATTATTCTGGTATCTATTTAAGTATTTCTATATATTAGAATCGTTGACTAACACCCATAGCACAAGCAAATAATTAGCTTACGTTAGGGTCAGATTCAATTTGTGTTACTTGTCCAGGAATATTTATTTATTTATTTATAAGTAAATAGTAACTAAGGTTTTGGTGGAGGATATAACAATCTCATCGTGTATTATGTGATATAGTCCTGCAAAAATTCATCTATATCGATACTCTTGCATTTTCTTCTATATCTAAGTCTTGTTCGGGTTTAGAAGGTAGAGTACATGTACACGATTACAAATGTGTACGATGTCTGTACATGATTACAAAGGCTTAATTAACTTTTTCAGTGGCTATACGTGATATACATTTCTTATAATTGGGAAACAACGATAAAAAACGAGGGGTGTTAACTATGAAGAAGCCTGTGCACAAGTCAAAGAACATAAGTTGAGAAAAACTTAAGAAAGTTAGTTTTTCAGGGTCTGAGCAAATTGAATTAGTATCAACGGAAAGTTACTTCAAACAAAATAGATTTATTAAAATTCGGTAATCCATTAAAAAGTTCCTATATACAGGGTTACTGTATATAGGAACCAACCAAAGCATAACCATTCTAGGGCGGCTTTAGTACATCAAAAGCAACAACTTTTTTTCTTCAACTTTTAGAAAATCACGAAAAAATAATTATATTCCCCATACAAAAAATTCTGGGACAAAATGTATGGAGAACCAAATTGTTTTTTCGCGATTTTCTTAAAGTTTTAGAACAAAAGTTGTTGATTTTGATGTACTAAAGCCGCCCTAGAAAGGTTATTCGTTAGTTACCAGTAACCCTGTATACAAAACTATGGGATTGTGAAACTACAACACAACTAATATATATTGCATGTCCATTCGTATATACAACCAGATTCCTGATAATCTTAAATCATTGCCATTAAAAAGATTTAAAAGAAGTTATTTGACTTGTTGTTAGATAAGACATATTATAGTGTTAAAGATTTTCGTGCAGACAAGCTTAAATCATATAAATTTTGTAATAATAATAATTTATTATAATTTCAGAAACCGGGCTATGTTTGGAAACGATGGTACTACAAGGACGATAGATTATACTACTGGCTGCCAAGGGAGTTTGTTTCGCCGTTTCTTCTCCCGACTGGCTAGGTTTGAAAACGGTGGTAGTTTACGGTAGACAGGGCTAAATTTATTATCATTTTAAAATTATTTGTAAGTTATAACTCAAATTATAATAAGAATAAAACTATTTGTTCGTATGAATATTAAAACATTGTGTATATAATTAGTTATTTTATACATATAAAAATATTAAATTATTTGTACACCACAATGTGGTAGAATATGTTGGAAAGCTTAAATAATTTTGTAACAACCTTAACACACATATTCCGCAAATAAATATATTTTCTTTCTTTCTTTTCTTTACTCTTTATCATGTTATGACAGGAAATATATGAAGTGAGTAATTCAAATGTTTGGAATAATTGTAGGGTTGACTGTTAAGTTAGTATTTATGGGTTGTCGCTGGTGGGTTACAGGGTTTGGAACGACGGCCGTAAAATCGACATTGCGGTTCGAGCGCTCGATACCTTGAAGTTGTACAGTGTAAACAATCCTTAGGCACTGTGGTAATGTTTCTAGAATGTACCTTAGGTGTGCACTAATTTAAACTAAATAATTATTTAACTGGCAACATTTCTAGCCGGAACACTTGGATAATGACAAGAACTCACAACTACAGGATTTTGCTTCAGAATGTGGATTTCGTGGTGTCACCAAGTATGCTAACTTGAGCTTGTGTTACTTTGAAATTGTTTATATATTTATTAGTTTAAAAAAAGTATCTTCACGCTCATATCCCTGAAGAGGTAGGCAAAGGCACAACAAAGACCCCACGACTAGCCGAAGATATTAAGTGCCACAACGTGATTGGCGGCAAGCCTATCACCCGAGCACATGTCCAATCCCGGGCAACATTATCTTTTAATAGAAAATATACATTTTCTACTTTTTTTTTGCCCGCCCCGGAAATTGAATCCGGGACTGGGTTCGATTCGGGACGGGTTTGGTCCCCAGGTTTGGCAACAACAAAATACCTACTAACTTTATATTTTCAATTTTCTAATTAAATAAACCTTGCCCGGGATCTGATATCTGCCCAGTAGGCGATGGGCGTGCCACCTATCATGTTGTGGGACTTATATGTCTTCGGCTAGTCGTAAGTGCCCTGGTTATGCCTCTGCCTAACCTTCGGGGATATGGGCGTGAAAATACTTATATTTTTATACTAGAAAACAGTGTGATTCACACGGCTTCCTTGACGGTAGGCGATCGCACCATAGATTTTATGATTGCGTCGCTGTCCTTTGACTAGGGTGTTAGGCTTTTGCAAATTAAGCCTAACGCACTTGATTTTTCAGCTACAAAAAAAGAAGAGGTTATATGTTCCACCTTTATATTTTTTATGTATACTCATAGATTTCTTCGTCATTCCTATACCGATTTTAAAAATTTTCTTTTTGTTTGAAAGAGTGTTCCCACTTTTCATTACCACCTAGTATACCTAGTTATGACGATGGAATTCCAAAGGAATCGGGGAAAATACGTAATTTTGTGTACGTATCTCATTTACTTTGAAAGTGAAGACAGTTTTTTGCGGTTATTTTTAACTAACTTAATTTTGAGTTTTATATTATATTCGTGTGTATAATATGTGTGTTTTATAAACAGATCAAAATTTACCCTATCCTCCAATTAAAGGTTTAGGGCATACTATATGTATATATGTATGTTTGTCTTTATTTGATTATATGTAAAAATGTATTTCCGTATTTTGACATAAATATTTGTTTGTTTCAGGTAATATTAGAAATCGTTGCAGATTTTTTCATAAATCTGGACAATATAAACTAATCATGCGTCCAAATCTCCGAGTTGCCTTTCGTGTCTATCGAAATGGAACAGGTATTGTAGTCACAAATGAGCAAAAACTTACACAAAACCTAACCTTAGGTAAGTAACGTCTAGTTTGAGTCTTGAAACTTTTAAGCAACGGTCTGGTGCTTCTGAATAGAATTAGAAAGACGAATTCTCGCGACTTAGTTCAAAGAAGTTATCATGCTGATTTTTTATGTAAGATCTTCATGACCATATCACCGAAGGGGTAGGCGGAGGCACAACTAGGGCATCCATGACTAGCCGAAGACACTAAGTCCCACAATGTGATAGGTGGCAAGCCTATCACCGACTGGCACATATCCAATCCCGGGCAACGATAATTTTATTAGAAAATTCAATAATATACATTTTTAATCTTTCTTTGGTTCTTGCCCGAGGGTCGATCCCGGGACCTCAAGCAGTCAAGTCCGACGCCTGACCGATAGACCATAGAGGCGAATGAAAGCTCTACATCATTGTAAGCTGTCATTTGAGGATACCCTTTGATGTTATTGGGACGTCAGCATTTTATGGCTGGGATTTGAAGCTAAAAGTGCGAGTTTACTGGCTATCTTACGCTTTAGCACGGGTCACGATAAATTTTTTTTTTATGACATTGGAAGACAAACAAGCAGACGGATTTCCTGATGGTAAGAAATTCCCGCCGCCTAGACACCAAAGGTGGTGATGGTGCGTTGCCAACCACAAGCCGGGATGTTAGGCCTCGAGCAAAAGTAAGTTTACCGGCTACCTTACCCTCCGAACCGGAACACGTCATGACGTTATGGCGGCAGGAATAGGTAAGGCGGTGGTACCAATCCGGGTGAGTCGCTGCGAAACTCTACCACCTAGTCAGATGTCACGGTGTTAGTGACGGCAAGCCTATGCTCGCCTTTTACGAGCTGCCTGGCACAGGAAGGCAGATGGTATATTCTACAAAGGAGCCCGGATCAACACGGGAATTGGCGAACGCTAAAGTCTATAGGAACCAGAAAAGGAATTATCAAAACCAAATTGTTTAAAAATGTAAGAATGGATGTCCCGACCTGAAAACAAACCTGAAATACGCACACCATGGCTACTATTATTCAAGTGTGGAATACAACAATGTCGAACACTGCCGTCTGCAGGAACGACAAAAGGAGTTATCAAAAGCAAGTTGATTTTAAAATGTAAGAACGGATATCTTGTCCTCAAAATCAAACCTAGGACTCTATACACAAGCCACTGCGACTGTTATCCAATAAATCGTTATCTATAAAACTGAACGCCCCGACGGTAGTGTGCGTAAATGATAAAAGAAATCCTCAGACGTCTCCGGCAGTCGGCGGGATGAGAAATGAGTCAATTGTCACCGGATGCCGGGTCAAGCAGAGTCGGACAAATGTAGGGTGTCAAACTTGATGACCGGTCGTTTAGACCCCTGGTATAGTTAGACAAACAAGTAAATATGGCATACACTATAAGTATTTCTTGTATAATGTATATATTATACATGTATTTGTACGTAGTTGGGTTTCCGAGACAGATCTTAACGATTTTATTTCTAAAATATATATTCTCTATCTGTGGTGTAACGCTCGCTGACCGCATTCGTAACAGTGAGATCCGAGAAAGAGTGGGATCGAAAGAAAGTGTTGGTGTTAAAATGCGAAAGGGCATGCTCCGCTGGTTCGGGCATGTGGAAAGAATGACAAATGAAAGATTGATAAAGCAGATATACAATGCGAATGTGGATGGATGTAGGTACCCGGGGAGACCAAGGCTGACATTTCACGATCAGATCAATCGGATATTATCCGAGGGTGGTGTCAAGAGTCTCCGAAACCGGCGTGTTTGTATGAAAAGGGTAATGAATGTGAAGGAAGCAAGACAGGTTTGTCAGGATCGTGAGGTCTGGCACTCGATACTCTCTGCCTACCCCGTAAGGGACTTGGCGTGAAGATATGTATGTATGTATGTATGTAAATATATATTCACGCCCTTTAAGAGTTAGGCAGGGGTACAACCAGTAAACCTACCATTAGCCAAAGATACTACATAGTCCCATAATGTGATCGGTAGTAAATTGACTGATGAGTTGACCTGCACAGATATCTATCTATAATATTTTATTGAATCAAGCGTTACTTTGTGGAAATCCGTTATAACAGATGTAAAATAATCCTTTATTTTGCTGATTCCGCGTAAGTAACTGTTGTGGCAAGTAGTCCTCCAAATAACACAATGACTAAGGCTTACTTTACATCTGGCAAGTATTTAACGCCAACACCAGACACTACACCACCGAGGAGAAGTGAGTGGTTTGTTAAAAATTATTTATAATCGTGTGGGACTTATGCCCGATTTCACCAAGAGCCCCTATACTTTAGGGGACCTTTTAACGTTACTTATGGGACTGTTTCCATATAAAACAGTCCCCTAAAATACGTTAAAAGTCCCCTAAAATATAGGGGCTCTTGGTGAAATCAGGAATTAGTGTCTTCGGCTAGTCGTGGGTCGTCTGCCTAAATCTTCGGGGATATGGGCGTGAAGATCTTTTTTTTATAATCGTTTATCGTGAATTATTTTCGCGCCCATATCCGCGAAGAGATAGGCAAAAGTACGACCAGGGTATCCACGACTAGCCGAAAACTCAAAGTCCTACAATGAGATAGTTCGCAAGCCTATCGCCAACCGGACACATATCCAATGCCGGGTAACATTATTTTAATTGTAAAATTGAAAATATACATTTTCTTTTTTTTGTTGCCCGACCCGGGGATCGAACCATGGACCTCAAGAAGTCAAATCTGACGCCGGACCGTATGTACAAAAGCGAACTTATTCTTACCACCAGTGTTATTGTTTTTATCTGTACATAAAAAGAGACCTATAAAATTACAAGTATCTAGAAACGTCCGCGCCGTGTGAATGAGGAGACATCATCAGTGTCATGTCTCCGGCAGTCAGCGCTACGTCAAAATGTGTCAACTATCACCGGAAGGCGGGTCAAACAGTGTCGGATAATCGGATGTCAAACCTGATGACCGGTCGCTTAGACCCCTGGTACAGCCTGACAAACAAGTGTTTAATTGACGTAGGAAAGTGTTTAATGTTCATGTGAATACTTCTACACACTTATACTATGAATTTAATACATTAGTCTACCAATTTTTATGTTTGTATCTTCCTAAGATCATTTTAAGTATAATGACTGTACTAATACATTACTTACTTAATCCTTGCATAGAAAATTTCAAAATCGGTCCAGCTGTTTGAAAGGAGTCAACGGCTACATGTACAGACGATTTGCATGTGTGTATTATTCTATTTAATTTAAAAGCGATTTTGGAAATATTTAAGGAATATAGTTGGAATCTCAGACCACAAAAAAATTATTGATGCTATAAGCTGTTGTTTTCGTATATTGTTACATATTGTATGTATACATTTTTGTGAAACCACCTCTAAATCACAATATTGTAATAACACGGAATTTTTTACAATGTATTTACGTCAAATTAATTATTTTTTAAAACCTTTGGGGCTACTTTTGTGTAGCACCATTATGATGTTTCATAACAATCAAAAAATTTAAATTTTCTAAAACAAAACCATTCCAGAAATCGTATCTAATAACGATCATTCAATTCATTTAGGAACTACGATGCCACAAACAATAACACAGATTCGTCAATTACATAACACCCCTTTTCATCGGGGTTGACTTTTTGTTCATTTTTTGGGATGGGTTCCGTTACTTTAATATATTGGAAGTTAGTAGTTGCTTAGTTAGTATGTTATACCCCAGTATTCCCCAGGTACTACCAGAGGTCACAGATCACTGGTTCCATCTCGCACCGGATGTAGCTGGGAGGAAGAGGACGCTCCCACGCTTATAGCGGATACAAATTCTATTTCCTCTTTTGTGACTTACGTTTTTTATGATGTTTCTTATTTTGTTGCCATATTATCAAATTTGTCTACTCCACAAAATAAAAAGCTGTAAATTATAAGTCTTGGTACATGAGTAAAACTAAAGTAGGAGCTTTGTTTATCTACTGTAAGAAAATACCAATAATTAAAAAAATACTGTCCAATTGTTTAATGTAATCTTTCTACCGATATGTTTGTTATTCATACACTAAAAATCTGATTGAAATTGTTTTAGTAATATTTCAGTGATGTGATAACAGATAAACAGACAAGAGTAAAAAATGCTATTATTTTTTTCAGGATCGTTCGTGTAACCTATTCGAGTAGGGATTGTTTTCGAGAATATATTATATTCAACTAGCTGTTCCCGTGAACTTCGTTCCGCCCGTTCAGTTTGTATGGGAAATATAAAATGTTGTTTTTCCCAGTTTCCTCACAATCGGTTCATTCGTTCTTGAGTTATAAGTAGTGTAACTAGCACTACTTTATTTAATATGTATAAATATACAGGCACGTTTTTTTTAGAATTCTACATTATTCTGTAAGTATTATCGTGAGAGATATGCATTATAATGTTGGGCTTTGAGTAATAAATTAACAATCTAAGGCCCTTTCTTTTTCTTTCCGCGGTTTTTTTTTGCGCAGAAATAAATCTACGTCGCATCGAATAAATTTCCATCGGATCACAGAATTATTTGCGCGCGAATTTTTAACCGCCAGTGCGGAAATTATAGTATTATAGATTCAGTATGTTACAGATTTACGAGAAAAAAATCGCGCTGTGAAAAATCGTAGTGCGGACTAGGCCTTAGGCATTTATTTATGGATCCAAAATCAAATTTGAATTTGATTTATGGATCCAACAACTAGTAAGTAATTTACCTTACATTATTTCAGTGATCTAGGGATCTTGTGTTGGGCTTGACTTCATACGGTAACGGGTTTGTTCCCGAGTCGGGTAATCAAAAGAAAATGTGTTTTTAATTTTCTAATAAAAAATACGCTATCCGGGATTGGATATGAGCCTGGTTTGCATTCCTGTTATTGCTATAGTATGCTAGGCTGATCTATCACTACCTTGTACCTGTATACCTATTCGGGATATGGGCGAGAAAATACTTTTTTATAATAATTTAAATGTTAAAAAGTCCTATGAACCGTCCTTTGTGTCGACAATATGTCTAAATACACAAAAATCGAGTATTTTTCTCGGTTTCCCTGGAAGATCATTTTTAGATCCAGACATAGTGACAATGAGACCGCCTTAAAAACGAAAAAAAAATCAAAATCGATTTATATGTGACGGAGAAATCGAGTAACATACCTACGTAAAAAAATATACCACGCAGGTTCCGATCCGGTGATAGTTTAAAAAAGTCGATGCGCACAAGGACCACTTGTATGGTCCATGTGACTAATGGTTTTTCTGATTCTGATTTTGATAGACGTCGAACATTTTTAATTCGGTTAATAAATTGAACTAGTTTAATTGTATGTCAAATGTGATATATTGACCTTCAATACATTCGTGAGAATATAAAGAGGGTGTTACTAGTGTGACCATAAATTTATTCATTATACGGGACATTGTTATCTAGTTACTAAGGAAGCGTTTAAATCGCATTTGATATTCTGTTTCTTTTTTGTAATATTGAAAGGCACACAAGAAGACGGATTTCCTGATGGTAAGGAATTCACACCTAGGGACACCAAAGGTGCTAATGGTGCGTTGCCAACCTGAGGCCGGGACTTTAGGCCTCGAGCAAAAGTAAGTTTATCGGCTACCTTATCCTACGAACCGGAACACGTCAACACAGCAAGTGCTGACGTAATGTTGCCAGGAATAGATAAGGCGGTGGTATCAATCCGGGTAAGTCGGTGCGTAACTTTACCACCTAGTTAGGTGTCACGGTGTTAGAGACGGTGAGCCTATGCTCGCCTTTTATAAGCTGCCTCGCAGGAAGGCAGATGGTCTATTCTGCAAAGGAACCCGGACCAATACGGGAACTGTATAAAATTATCTAAGAGAATACTGAAAATCACCTGCTGTGTAAAATTAATATTTTAACACCCCAGGCGCATATTGGCTAGGCACATCCAAAATTTTCAGTTTGGTTTGATGACGTGTATTTCTTACTCTGATAGCATTGATTAGCTAATTAAAATATTTAAATATTTATTTGTGATAAGGTTTTAATTTGTTTTTTTTATTTTCCTATCGCTTTACAAAGATTATGACCTACGATACGACGTGCGTAAGCATAACATCTAATTTTGACTCAAATACTTTTCATGATTTTTGTTAGTTCGTACCAGATTTTTGTGTAGGTACAATGACTAATACTCTCATATTAACATTATATATTTAAATAACATCAGTCATTAATGTCAAGTTACTTTAATCGTTAAATAAATTATCACATATTATATTATCTCATTACTCAAGATAATACCTATACGAAATATTGTACTAATTTTAAATTGTGATTTATTTATGTTTTGCTTATTATAGTCCTTTGGTTTTGAAAAGAAATGCCTTTGTTTGAAATCGAATCTTTAGCTAGATGCATATCAAATTTCATCAAAATCGATTAAGTGGCTTAGCCGTGAAAGAGCAACAGACAATCTTTCGCATTGATAATATTAATAATCAAGCATGGGAGTACATATTAACTTCTGTAGAAATACCTCACTTACACAAACCTTGTGGCCACACTAGTGCGACCATATTAAATGGTATCGTATAGATAGCGTGAGTGCTTCAAACTCCTCATGTAATGCATTCCACTAAACCGAGTTGACGCAGACCCGTATCACTCGACAAGTAAAGTGTAATTGATCCAAGTATTCCACTTACTTAACCCAGTAGCTAAGTGTAACAACAATTGTTCTATGTTAGTGTAAATTCAATCTTTGGTAGTAATGTTAACGTTTATTTTCTTTAAATTTACTTGTCAAATATTAGACGATTTAGATATTTTAAAGAGATATGCTATTTTGTGTGCAATGACAAATTTCGTTCTTATGCTTAAATTCCTTTGTTGTTTTTTCAACAAGGTAGTAATGGTGCGTTGCCAACCTGACGTCGGGATGTTAGGCCTCGAGCAAAAGTAAGTTTACCGGCTACCTTACCCTCCGAACCGGAACACGTCATGGCGTGTTCCGGTTCCGGTGTATGGCGTCAGGAATAGGTAAGGCTGTGGTACCAATCCGGGAGAATCGCTGCGAAACTCTACCTGCTAGTCAGATATTACGGTATTAGTGACGGTGAGCCTATGCTCGACTTTTACGAGCTGCCTGGCACAGGAAGGCAGATGGTCTAATCTACAAAGGAGCCCGGACCAACACGGGGAAGAGTAGTAGAAACTATTTAAATTACCATTTATATTAAGCCTTAAACATTTTATAATAATGGAATGTCTGTTATATTTCTAACTCTATGGCGTCGAGTGATGCACCGATACTGATAAATGAGCTTTTATCGATTTATCATTAACCCAATAAATTACCGGTTTTTAATATAAAAAATCGTAATAAATTATAATAATCATTCAAAACCCGTTATTCTGTTAATGATAAATCTGTATTTGTTTGATTGTGCAACATACGAATACAATAAGTTGAAATAAACCGGTAGACTGTAATAAATCATATATCAAAAGTTGTTTATTTACAATTATGTGTTAATGTCAATTTTAATGTAGTTATGTTGTATTTGGCTCGTAAATGGAGGGATTGATGACGTACAAGCATTGTGTTGCCAGGAATTGATTATAACTCACTTTTAGAGATAAGCTTTTTGATGTGTAGAGAGAAAGTTCATAAAAATACAATTCAATTTATTTATTGGAAATAGGAATAGGCGTCTACCTATTTTGGAGTTACATAACCTTAACGATTGGATTACAATTAAGACAGCAATAGGCGTTCATTTTTGGAATCTGAGCAATTCCTGGTGTCATAATGGCAGTGTTATGTGTCGGCCCGGATAGTAAGCTAGATGGTAGAATTGCAAAATTAGCTTAACACCTCGGCAACACGACGGCAACGCTCCTACAACATCTATGGTGTTAATAGGCTACGGCTGTATTTTACTATCAGGAGAGCATTGTGCTTGTCCGCCATCTTATCACATAAAAATATCTCAAAGTTCCGATTTACCGATACCATCCATCAGAGGAGCCGGGTGCTTGTTCGATGAATTCTTTAATAAGAAACCTTTTGGTGCTAATAGCAAGGTGCATTTCTTACGACCAGAAAATACATTTCCTTATTTGAACTTTTGGACTTAAACCAATGTGCTTTTCTTACCATCATTTGTTTTTAAGCTAATCGAAAAAAGTAGGTAGTTCTCAGTGCGACTGTATGTTTTTGTATGTTTGTTATGTGATTTCTTGGCCAATAGCCATCCAATTTTAAGGGTTCCTTTTCAGAAAGATTAGATAAATAGATCTTGATTCAGAGATGGTCCAGTTTAAGTTTTATAATGATCCGACTCAATGATGAGGACGTCGAGATAAGTGAAAAATTATTCACTATAAAGTATAGCTCAAAAACCACTAGTAGGATTTTGATAAAATTTGTGCGAGACCATTTTAGAACCATTTGCTATCTTTCGTAAATAGAATGATCAAATCATGACATTGTACCAATGAAATAGAGTGGATTATTTCAGTTTTACTGCGCTTAATAATTAGCTTAATAAATCGTTTACATAGTAACTATGAGAACACCTAAACGTGTATTGTTAAATGATTCCTAGGTATCAGATAGTTCGAAAGAGAATTGTGAAACATAGTAATGTTATACAATGTATAGTTAACCGTAGTTGGGTCGTAGTCGGCACCCAGGGGGAATCCACGGCGTACACACATTTTAAATAACAATCCTACTTTTGCATTTTGTGTTACAATCACTAATGTTATTTGTCGAACGGGAAAGCTGAAAATTATGAGGTAAATTAAGCCTCAACAAATACTGAGCTTTTCCTTGGGTTTTGGCTCATGTTACCAAACTCTGTTTCTATATCTTATTATGTATATATATTTTTGTCCTTTATTTAAATTGCAGTTAGGGTTAGGTTAGATTTCTAGTTGGTTTTTTGTTAATGATGTGTGGTAAATTTTAGTCTGTTAATAAACGTTTTCTTTTCTTTTTCTTTTCTAACGGTTCCAAATTTAAATGACTAGGTGGTAGAGTTTCGCAGCGACTCACCCGGATTGGTACCACCGCCTTACCTATTCCTGCCGCCATAACGTCATGACGTGTTCCGGTTCGGAGGGTAAGGTATCCGGTAAACTTACTTTTGCTCGAGGCCTATCATCCCGGCTTGTGGTTGGGAACGCACCATTACCACCTTTGGTGTCTCTAGGCGGCGGGAATTTCTTACCATCAGGAAATCCGTCTGCTTTTTTGCCTTCCAATGTCATAAAAAAAAAATTGCCATGCTGTCTAAAGATAAAACACATTTTGTTTTTCAGAATTTCAATTAAACGGATTTATTTATCTTAAGTGAGCTAATGTATTTTTTTTGTTAGTCTATGTATGTGTTGGTCCGGGTTTTCTATGTAGAATAGACCACCTGTCGTCCTGATTAACAGCTCGTTAGAGGCGAGTTAATGTTAAATGTATCAACAAAACTA
>NJDD01000103.1:1797193-1819773 GCA_002245505.1 Calephelis nemesis | reverse complement strand
CACTACTATATCTTCATGTAAGCGACTCATGTTTTAATAAAGAATAAATGTCTAAAAAAAAAAAAACCTAAACCTACTTCGATGTCTTTTCGATAACGATAGTGGTTCGTAGTCTGACTTCTAACATTACCCGATATTACTTTAAATATTGCTCTAATATTTGTGGGCGTAAGCTTCTTATTGATTGACCTATCAGCGTGGTAATGTATTAAGATTTTAATAAATGGTAACAATATGTATCTCATTGGAGTCGGTCCAACTAATGGTGGTCGTGGTAGAGCGGTTGTTACGTCAGGTGGACGGTAATGTGGCAATTTATCGGCTCATTGCTATAATCTTCGATACTCAACTTCAGAATACCAATAGCAAAGTAATGCGCGTATTTCTCAAATACTGACAAAACTATATAATCAGACAATGAAATAGCTTTTGAGTAAAGGTCATACCTATTTGAAATTTCCGATTTTATCGAATTTTTATTTTTTTTATTTTTTTAGCACTTGCCCTGTGCGTGGGATAAATTTCTATAAATCTTAAAGAAAGAAAAAATTTCGCCCCAGACAGGTTTGAACCTGTAACCTTTCGTCTCAAGCCGACGAATGCTCTAACCAATTGAGCTACTGAGGATTCAAGTCCCGTGGCGAAATTTTTTCACATTCACATTTTTTCACATTCACATTTTCACATTCTAAAAATGTGAATTTCATCGATGATGAACTCATTTGGTGGGTACTCAGAATTGTGTATCTATAGGACATAACTACCCGCGTTAACGGGTTAGAAAGGAATTAAAAATTTCGCCACGGGACTTGAATCCTCAGTAGCTCAATTGGTTAGAGCATTCGTCGGCTTGAGACGAAAGGTTACAGGTTCAAATCCTGTCTGGGGCGAAATTTTTTCTTTCTTTAAGATTTATAGAAATTTGAGATTTTAATCGAATTTGAAAAAGATGGAGGTTATGTGTTCGACTCCTATATGTTTTTGTTATTCGATTTCACCGAATCGATTTTAAAATTTCTTTTGTAGTTGACAGAGCGTACTTCCTGGGTAGTCGTATTGCCATCAAGTCTGGATCTGATAACAGAATCCCAGCCAAATCGAGGAAATGCTCATTTGTGAAGATGATTTACTTAAAGATTAAAGTCGGTTATTTTGCAATTTTACTGCGCTAAAATTATGTTAGTATTAAAGTTGAAGAATCGGAAATTACAAAACTTACTTTTGCTTGAGGCTCAATCCCGGCTTCAGGTTGGCAATGCACCATAACGTCCTTATCAGGAAGTCCATCTCCTTGTTTCCTGGTGGTAAGAGATTCACGCCGCCTAAAGACATCAAAGGTGGTAACGATGCGTTGCCAACCTTAGGCCGGGATGTTAGGTCACGAACAAAAGTATGTTTCCCGGGTACTTTACCCTCGGAACCGGAACACGTCAACGGTAAGCGCTGACATTATGGCGGCAGAAATAGGTAAGGCGGCGTTACCAATCTATCGGGCGAGTGCTGCTGTGTGGCTATGTTGATAGACCATCTGGTCAGATGATCTCATATCAATCACGAGATGATCTGATATAGATTTTACCAATTAGGAGTTTTGTATTATACTCATTAATCCTTAAATTTTTAGTTTAACTCAAAAACCACTGGTCGGATCAGGATAAAATTAATATGGGACCACCTCGGACCACCATCTTTTAAGAATCAAAACCGATTTAACATTGGCCAAGTAATCTCGTAACACACATATACAAAAAGTATGCTGTTAAAATGAGAACCTCCTACTTTTTGAAGTCGATTACGAAAAATAATTGCGAGCACAGAAATCATGGTGACGAGGATAAACATTTCAAACTTATGTACAGTAGTACTATATAAATTATGCGTTTCGTCTATATTCGTCAAGCTTTGGAAATCCGATAACATTTTAAAGATATTATATAGAGTTGTTATTACACATATTTTAATAATTTCGCTTAAATTGAGATTATGTCAGCCAATTTAAAAATAAAAGTATAAAGTGTAAAAAGAGTAAAAAGTGTAAAGCTGAAGCGCATAATTTATATAGTAGTAATTTTAATTATATTATCGAAAATAACTACTAACCAACTGCAAATCTTAATCAAAAGTTGTACAAGTCGCAGTATTTTGCAATCAAAAGAAATCGTTTCGAAAGGTACAAATGTACGAACGCATAAAACTAAAAAAGGCGGCCCTTGGGACCCAAGGTATTAGGGAACACTGATCAAAGGCTATGTGATTTACAGCGGTGTTGGAGTATAAACCGAATGCCCTGAACTGCTTACGGTGATGAAAGGGAACGTGTATTGGGAACGACAGATAAATCTCTTAGTTTTAGAAATAGTAATAGCTGTTTTTGGGTTATGAAATCATTTTTGTGAATGAAATGAAATGAAATGAAAATTATTTATTTGCGGAATATGTGTGTTTAAAAGTTGTTAATAAGATATTTAAGAATACAACATATTCTACCACATCGTCGTGTGCAAATATTGAATTAAATTTAAGAAGTTACGTATTTAATATATATAATGTACATTTAAATCGCAGCACTTATTTACATTTTTAATAAACATTTTATTTATTTATAAACATAAGTTGCATAATTTATTATAATTAAATTTAAAGGTAGATTAATTTTTAGTCCTATCTACCATACACTACTTATATTCTTGTTAATTATATTTTTGTGACTTATATTCATAGTGTTTCTATAAATGCGATATAGAAACTATGAATACTTATTTCTTATATCATACTAGCCGTTACCCGCAGCTTCGCCCGCTATAAATTGAAATGTGAGGTATCTTCTTCTTTCAAGTTAGGTCAAACTACACACGGTTTGTAAATTTGATTGAAATCGGTTAGGTAGTTTAGGAGTAATTTACCCTATTCATATTATAAATGCGCAAGTTTGTATGTATGGATGTATGGATGTTTGTTACTCTTTCACGCAAAAACTACAAAGCCGATTACGATGAAATTTGGTATGTAGGTAGCTGAAGACCCAGAATAACATATAGGCTAGTGGCCCGCCCCGGCTTCGCACGGTTATGAAATATACATATAAACCTTCCTCTTCAATCATTTTATCTATTAAAAAACCGCATCAAAATCCGTTGAGTAATTTTAAAAATTTAAGCATTCAAAGGGACATAGGGATTAGGGACAGAGGAAGAATCTTGTTATGTAATATGTATATTATATACTAGCTGCCCCCCGCGGTTTCACCCGCGTAAGTCCCAATCCCGCGGGAACTCCGGGATAAAAAGTAGCCTATATGTTATTCTGGGTCTTCAGCTACCTACATACCAAATTTCATCGTAATCGGCTTTGTAGATTTTGCGTGAAAGAGTAACAAACATCCATACATACAAACTTTCGCATTTATAATGTTAATAGGATATAATAATATCTGAATAAATTACTGCGTAAGACAACCACCACTATGGTTGACGTTACAACAATTTGTTTCGTAGAAATAATAAATAAATTTTATCGCCTCCAGAAATATAAAATAATAATAATCGCCTCTGCGGTCTAGCGGTCCGGGTATTGGACTTGACTGCATGAGGTCCCGGGTTCTAATCCCGGTCGGGCAACAAAAAAATTGGATTTTTCCAATTTCCTAACAAAAAAATGTTGGTCGGGATTGGAAATGTGCCCGGCTGGCGATAGGCTTGCCACCTATCACATTGTGGGACTTAGTGTCATCGGCTAATCGTGGGTGCCCTGGTTGTGCCTCTGCCTAGCTCTTCGGGGATATGGGCGTGAAGAAACTTTTTTTTTAATAAATAAATTTTCTGGATTGGGATCAGTAGATTATTCCGTATTTTTTTAGTGATGATCACTGGGGAGGGTGTACATCACATAGCTGCCAAATGACGTGTTTTTTTTTAATGATATTGGAAGGCAACAAGCAGACGGATTTCCTGATGGTAAGATATTTCCGCCGCCTAGAGACACCAAAGGTGGTAATGGTGCGCTGCCAACCTGAGGCCGGGATGTTAGGCCTTGAGCAAAAGTAGATAAGTTTACCGGCTACCTTACCCTCCGAACCGGAACACGTCATGACGTTATGGCGGCAGGAATAGGTAAGGCGGTGGTACCAATCCGGTTGAGTCGCTGCGAAACTCTACTACCTAGTCAGGTGTCGCGGTGTTAGTGACAGTAAGCCTTCGCTCGCCTTTTACGAGCTGCCTGGCAGGAAGGCAGATGGTCTGTTCTGCAAAGGAACCCGGGCCAACACGGGGTATTTGCTATCTCCTTTGTATTTCTGTCGGTCACTGGAGATAGCAAATATAAAACACGTCATTTAACAGCTGTTAGATGTACACTTTACCCAGTGATCAACACTAGTAAGATACGTAATACTAATAACCCTTCAGGATAAAGTAGAAACATATTCTATAGAGTTTCGCAGCGACTCGCCCGGATTGGTACCACCGCCTTACCTATTCCTGCCGCCATAACGTCATGACGTGTTCCGGTCCGGAGGGTAAGGTAGCCGGTAAACTTACTTTTGCTTGAGGTCCAACATCCTGACCTCAGGTTGGCAACGCACCATTACAATCTTTGGTGTCTCTAGGCGGCGTGAATTTCTTACCATCAGGAAATCCGTCTGCTTGTTTGCCTTCCTATAACATACAAAAAAATATTAATGCCATTCATATTCCATAGAAACTATTTAATTGAAGAATCATATTAACTTATATATAAGAGATTGAATTTATGATGCTTTCTTTATTAAACGGATTTACTAATATTAAGTAAATGAAATCAAAGATTTATCGAAGTGATTTACTAATATTCGTATGAAAAGACGAAAATATATTATATGAACAGTACGAAAATATTAAAATAAACAGATCGAACTTCATATTTACTAAGTAGGCGTTTTTTTCGTAAATGAAAGATAACTATACTAATACTCATTAATAAATAAAATAAAATCCGATCTGGGGAACTCGAACATCTATTTTCATCACATAATACCTGCTCCTCTGAGCTACCTGAATGGAGTTGGACGAGTTCGGTTACCCAATTTAATAATAATATATAAAAGTAAGTAGATGTTTCTCGAAACTACGCTTCGTTATTAGTAATCCTTACTGATAATGAACCGTAGTTTCGAGACACATCTTCAATAGTCGACAATAATGTCGCACATCTTCACCGTAATACATAATGAGGTTTCTTTCAAATGTTATCTAAGGGAATTACGAGAATGCTTTCATCATATTATAAAGCATTATATTCAAACACCATTATTTTTCTGAATAACTGAACTAATTTATTTACTTGCTTCAGGCGAAAAGGCTTTTTTGTTCGAGTGTACTTATGTACTGGGAGATTGACATAAATATTTAATACTAGCTTCCACTTACGGCTTCGCCCGCATGACACAATTTTTTTGTATAAATTGTAACCTATGTGTTATTTTGGTGTAAAAACTATATCCTCGTAAAGTTTCATCTAAATCCAATTAGTACTTCATGCGTGAAAGAGTAATAAGTAGATATCCATTCATTCTTACAAAAATTTCGAATTCGTAATATTAGTAGGATAAAATGTTTATTAATTGCGTTTGTTTGTTTGTCATACGCTGCTGTTAAATTGCTTAAACAATGTATTTGACAGACCGACCTTATGTTGGCAACGCACATTCAAGGTACGTCAAGAAAATCCATCTGACTTAGAACCATGAACAAAATCATTTACCCACCTTATGTTTGGTCAAAACTGGTGAAAAAAAAACATCGTACCTATATATCCTCGGCGTATTTTATTTCAAACGTAATGCAGTCTGAAGATGGTGTTACGACTTCGCTCAGAGACATCAATTATCTTTTAATTAGAAAAAAGTATCTTCACGTCCATATCCCCGAAGAGGTAGGCAGAAGCACAACCAGGGCACCCACGACTAGCCGAAGATACTAAGTCCCATAATGTGATAGGTGGCAAGCCTATCGCCAACCGGGCACGTTTCCAATCCCGACCAACATTTTTTTTATTAGAAAATTTAAAAAATCCAATTTTATTTTTGTTGGCCGACCCGGGATTCGAACCCGAGACCTCATGCAGTCAAGTCCAACACCCGGACCGCTCGACTACAGAGGCGACTCTTTTAATTAGACATTCAGTTTACATTATTTATGAAAAAATAAATTTATGTATGCAATATTGAGACTTAACTATAGAATAAATGTTAATTGACATCTCTGATTATGGCCGCATGAGATTGATAAAAGTAATGTAAGATGGGTATATACCTAGTATCAAACAGGGTTATAGTTTTCGCGAGTGTCCTTTAAGGCGAAAGTGCACTTCCAATTTTGATTCCTTTCCTCTTTCTAGCAGGTAGGTTGAAGTTCGTTGATCGATGTAGGTATTGTTCCGGAGCCCCTGAGACCATCCCTGTCTGTAAGATGCAAACATGCCTAGGTTAAATGGAATACCTATAAGACCCTACCAATAAGGCCACTGGTGGTAAATAGCTGTACAGCTTTACCGGGCAGAGTTCTACCATCCTAGCCCTGCCGCCAGAATGACACTGTCATTTTCCGGTATGTAGTATGGTAGCCGGTAAATTTCGACAATAGGCCTAACACACCGGCCACACCTATGACATGTGTATATAAATCACGCACCTATAACATTTTTCTTTTCAATGGCTAAGATGACCGCGTATCATATGAACATCAGTGTGATTTTTTGATTTTTGACGCCGTTAAAAATAGATTTTGTCTTTTCATATTTCAAACAATGCAAAACATGCGCTGACTTCTTATTTTCTAGGGTCCTATAGATTTGTTTATACGAGGTTCACAAAGGAACGAAAAGGTCAAAGATTATTGATTGTTCCAAACACCTTTTCTGATGTGTCAGCTTTAATATAAACGTGCTAACATATTACGGATATTCTGATATTTACCACTTGTGTAGTTATAAAAAAATATTATTAACAACCTCCTTATACCCGCGACTTAGCGTAGAATAGATTTTTCATTCTCTAGTCTTTTGTGAGATTATGTTTGAGTTTGACCAAGTCTATATTTGAACTTTTAACTAGGTATATGCTTGTCAAATTTCGTCAAAGTTGGTCCTTTAGTTTAGCAATGAAAGCGTAACAGACAGACTTACTTTTGTATTGGTGGTAATATTGGTATGGAACTTTGGATATGGATTAAAGTGTAAGTTTTAGATTTGTTGTACTTGAGATTACAGTAATTGTAATTAGATTATGTTGAGACAAAATTTTAGATTATGTTAAACAAAATTATATTTTCGTCATGAATACAAATATTTGTTGTTAATTTAGCCGGTACAAAATTGGCCGGGTCGACTAGTGGTACTATACTTCTAATATTTTTTTACATTTGTTTAATTATTTAATTTTTTTGAGTGCTATAAAAGTGAAGTGAAGACAAGGAACAAATATGAGTTTTTTGTAATATCAGTTACGTATATGCACCCTCATGAAGGTTTTTTGAATTAATTGATTTTTTAAAGTGGTTTTTTTTACATATTAATTGTAAACCTCAGTCATTTCACATTTTGTGCTGTATATAAAGAAAATATTTGAAAGAAACAAAAAAAATGCTTAATAACTACCTTTACTATACCTAAATGTCAGTGGTAAACTAGCTGATATTTTTTTGCCATGGCTGTGTTTAGACATGACTAAAGGGTCTGTAATAGACCTACAATTTTTTGGTTAAATTCTAGCAACAGTGACATTGTCTCCATTTTGCTATGCCCAAATTCCATTAGCAAATGTTGCACATCTTCAACCTTATTTAAAAGAGCTAGTTCTACATATATTAGACATTGAATAGTATTAACTGTTATCAGATTATGAAGCCTTGAACGAATTCAAGATTCCCTGCTTTTCATTAAGTAAGGTAGTAAGTTCTACATATTTAATTTAGTTTCGTCTTAGTTATATGAACTATTAGGACTCGGCTACACGGCTGTGTGTTTGTGATAGTCTATGAGTCGTGCCGTCATGTTATATATTTATTTGTGAAAAGACTAAATTGTTAACTTTGCAAAACGCAATAGGAAAAAAAATGTTAAATGCAAATAGATTTTTCAATTATTCTGTCTTCTAAATTATCCTATCGATATATTTTTATTTCTTAACTGAGGAAAATACAGTCGAACTGTCTAATCCCAACTTTTTTTCCAATATATATGTCGCCTAATTATACAAAAATTTGAATTTTTCCTTGATTTCCCAGGTATTCTATCTTTAAATACAAACTCTTTGGTAACCTTGACAGTACAACCCTTTCAAATAAAAAAATCCAAATCAATTTCCCAATTATAGACAAATTGGTTAACATACACAACCTCCTCTTTGCGTAAGTCGGTTAAAAAATCTAACATGATTTATTTTCATGGGAAAACTCCTAAGATGTAATAATTGCTGTTCATTACCGTTTTAAGTGCTTAAATATGGTATACTTAATGGTGATATTATCAAATGATTATATTTCCATAAAATACGAAAAATGTGCTGTTTTAAAGGTTATCTTGTATGTTATTAATAGCGATGCCTTCTCCACCGACATTTTACTTATTACTCAATAACCAACACGTGTAATAATTGCAATATCTTCACCATTTATGTAAATATATACAAATTAAAACCGCTAAGGGTGTTAAAAATTTTAATTAAATTTAAGCTGGGGAGTAAGCTTTATATGAACAATTTATCAACGCCATTAAAGGCGATATACGTTTTAAATCAAGTTCTTGTAAATCCAAGCGCTCGGTGAAAACAAGGATGAATGATTGAAGTTGAGGTGACATGGAAATACGTCTCGTTTACTTGCATGTTTAAATTAAATTTGAAAGAATAAAATGTATTGCTTAAATCTCGAAAACAACACGGAGACAAACTTTTTTTTTTATGTCATTGGAAGGCAAACAAGCAGACGGATTTCCTGATGGTAAGAAATTCCCGCCGCCTAGAGACACCAAAGGTGGTAATGGTGCGTTGCCAACCTGAGGCCGGGATGTTAGACCTTGAGCAAAAGTAAGTTTACCGGCTACCTCACCCTCCGAACCGGAACACGTCACGACGTTATGGCGGCAGGAATAGGTGAGGCGGTGGTACCAATCCGGGTGAGTCGCTGCGAAACTCTACCACCTACTAACTAGTATAATTTTATATTTTTTATAAAAATAGTAATTTAATTATGTATGAATGACAAGTAATACAGTGATAAATAGAAGATGATTTAAAAATGGTAGATTTCAGCATTGTTATTATCTATACTGGTCAACAAATTTCTTTAGTTTTCTAACAAAATTGAAAAGTATGTTGTGAAATTATAATTCTCTTTCTGCTATGATAAATAAGACATGACAAGGCGGTAAATCAATTATTAACTCAAGCAAATAATATCCAATCTGTATTACAATCAAATTAGTTCGTGCTGAGGATTTTACATTATTTTGTATTAATTACTAGTAATTTGAAATTAATCCCGTTTATATTATTGTCCGAATTGCTATTGCCTCGATTTTCATTTAAACACTAAAGTCACGAGAGTCCACTACAGTTTTCGTCGTTCCATCGTATTCCGGCTGAAGTATGTTCAGGGCGGTTTTCATGATAATTACCTTTTTTATTTTTGCAGTTTTTGTTTAATAGCCCTGTGTTACCATATTATAAAATGAAAAATCAACCGGATAATGTTATACTGACAATAATCTATAAAACAAATTGGGGAAAAAAATATCGAATAAAGGTAAAATAAATCCAATGGAGTAGTTTTATGTCCCAGCTGCTTTTTCTGAGAACGAGAAACACACATCACCTATAGTAAAAAACTTAACGATTAAAAAAAAGTAAACACACATCAAATATAACAGCTATAAAAAAGTTAGTCATCTATAATAAAAAACTTAACGATTAAAAAAAGTAAACACACATCAAATATAACAGCTATAAAAAAGTTAGTCATCTATAATAAAAAACTTAACGATTAAAAAAAAGTAAACACACATCAAATATAACAGCTATAAAAAAGTTAGTCATCTATAATTAAAAACTTAACGATTAAAAAAAAGTAAACACACATCAAAATATAACAGCTATAAAAAAGTTAGCGGTCCCTTGCTATCATTAGGCTTCAACAATTTACGTAATTTTATATGCTGCCTTGTATTAAAAACTAGCATATAACAATAGGTAGAACTGTTGAGGCGCCACTTACCACTTATTCGTTTATAACTAGTAGGTAGGTATATGACAATAGTGAGCACTGTTGAGACACCACATATCACTTACTTGTTCATGATAAGTGGTCAGCTTAGCAATCTGGCTGAGTGAGTGTAGAAGTTCCAGCAAATCGAACTCGATGCTGAAGGTACATAATTTTATATCAAGTCGCAACGTTGGTCAATATCTTCAATGGTCAGGTGGTAATTTTTCTGTGCACAGACTAAACTTATTTTAGATGTATGCTGACCAACTTGTGTGTTTATTAAACTTTTCTAATAAATGGATTAAAAGTTTAGGATTGTCATGTATAAACTAATCTGACAGCCTTTTTTGTCTCTTTCTATTACTATCGTTGGAATAAGATAGTGATAACTTAAAATTGGTTTAGTATGTGCTCAACTTAACCAACAATGTAGTATTAATAACGGTTGTTCATAAAGTTTAGGAATAGGGTCCGTTCCCTGCTCTTCATTTTGTACAATCAAACAAACTGCAGATTTATTGCAGCAACTCCATTTTTTTCTTTAATCCTTGGTTAAAACAGTATTCATGTTCGCCGGTATCATCCGAGCAAGTTGCCTTAAAAGGCGCGCAGGCATTTTTCTTGGAGAGAAAGTTTTTGTATGCAAGCCAGGCTCGGACGTCCCCAGGCTTTTAAATATTTGCATTTCTTTTACATAGTGTGCATATCTTCCAACTATTCCTTTTTTGTACTCTCAGTTTTACGATATGTTTTTATTATGCTTTGATTTATGATGAATTATTTAGTTTTTCGTTGATTTTATGTTATTTACATAAATGCGTAGTTTGCGTTTGCGTCTGACAAGTGTTTTGTATTGCGAAGAAGATACACAAGCATACGGATCTTCTGATGCTATGATATATGCGTGTCTTACCCACACTAAAGGTGTTAAAGGTGCGTTAACATCTTAAAGGCTAAGATATTAGGCAGATTGCTCAAGTTTACCGGCTAGCTTTTAATAAGCATGGCGATTACAAAACATACATTTCTTGTCTTTTTGTTGCATTTACGTGGATATCACATTATACCGCACCCCGCTCCGGCTTGCGGTGATGCAGAGTTTAACTTATTTTAAAAAACTCGATCTAAATTAAAAAAAACAGCACTGATATAACAAACTGTCACCGCATAAATGGGTGTCGATTTTTCAAGTTTAAACCATCGATTTTTCACCGCACGCCAGCAGTGTGATATCCGCCTAAAGCTCGGCTCCTATAATCAACGATTCGGAATCCGTTAGTATAACCATCGGTAGGTTGCCTAAAAGCGACGAAGCGTTGCTCATAGTTACGCAAAATAATGCGAGTTACTAGTCGACAACGAACGATCGTAGCTAGATTCTTACCAAAAACTACAATTCGTAAGCAAAACGACTATTGAATATAGGAACTTTGCATAAGTTGAATTCTAGGAGTTATGTATGCTGTAATAATGACGTGTAATTTTGCTACTTACATATTTTTTTCAAATACCAACATTAACTCACTCACTGTAACCGACTACTTTACTCACTTCACAAAGCACTGGCAGTGACATTCATGACAGGCAAAGCGAAAAAATATTTATTTATTTATTATTATTATTAATGTTTATAAATAAATAATTAATCTAGTTATAAATATAAATAATTGGCTTAGAAGTTAAAGCATAATATATACCTTATTAAATAATATTTTTTATAAATGTTAAAATATTTGCATACCAAAATATGGTAGAATATGTTGATATACTTAAATATTTTTGTAACATCTCATTTACACACATATTTCCGCAAATAAATAATTTCTTTCTTTCTTCTTTCAAAATGACCCTATTCCAGGGTAACTCTGAGTTGACCCTATTGCCATCAAGTCTGGATCTTATGATGGAATCCCAGGGAAAAGTGGACATAATTGAAACATCGCAATCGCCTTTGTGGTCTAGCGGCCCGGCGTGGGACTTGACATCTTAGATTCCGGGTTCGTTCCTCGGGTCGGGCAACAAAAAAATTAGGAAATATATATTTTCAGTTTTCTAAAATAACATTGACCGGGATTGGACATGTGACGACAGACATTCCACATATCACATTATGGGAATTAGTCTCTTTGGCTAGTCGTGGATGCCCTGATTCCTCTGCGTACCTCTTCAGGGCTATGGGCGTTATACTATATAATTGAATTCAAAGGTTTTTGAAGTGGTTTTGCAATTAAATTAACTAACTTTCATTCCAAAAAAATAAACATATCCAATAAAATCACCCCACGAATAGGCTCTTGTACAATGTACAGTCCTCTAAACGAAGCAATACAAACAAAGACATCCTCAACACAAACGCCCTTTAAAAATACCCTTACGAGTTTGATCCGACATATCTTCTGCATTAGCTAATTACATACCAACGGGCAGTGTCCCATACTTCATAAATTAAAAATATTAACCCGTGGTCCCATTGGGCATACGACGGACATAAATAATATTAAATTAACACAGTAGAGGAAAATTTCATTAAAATTTAATTAATCAAACTATTAATGATGAAGTTTAATGATGCGATGTTGTGACAAAAGTATATTATAATAAGTTACACCAATACTAATATTAAGTGTAAAGGTGAAAGTCTATATGTTATGTTTTCACGGTTAAACCACTGCTCCGAGTTTGATGAAATTCAGTATAAATATAGATAGAGGTCCTAATTGAATTAGACTATTTAAAAAAAATCAACTGCCAACTTTTTTTTAAATTCATACTGCCTAGCGACACCACAGGTGGTAATTGTGCCAAACTGAGGCCGGGATATTAGGTTACGAGCAAAAGTAAGTTTACCGGCTACCTTACTCTCCGAACCGGAACACGTCAACGGCAAGCACTGACGTTATGGAATAGGTAAGGCAGTGTTACCAATCCGGACGAGTCGTTGCAAATCTCTACTACCTAGCATAACTCGCATTAAAATCGAAAGTAGGATCACGACTAAGTACAACAAAAAATAATCAGCGAATCAGAAAATTGTCCCTAGTACAAACAAACCCTTTAATACGAGTGTCCTTTAAGGGTATGAATCCTTAAGGGTCTCTCGTACCCCCACACCGTCACATCCTCTTCTGCGTCAGGTGCTAATTACAGCCTCGTGCAAGTTATTGGAGTTGAATACGCTTAAGGGTTAATTAAAATGTTTTACGCGTACAGTACATGCGACCTGTTCCGAGATAATTAGCTGAAATTTGAATCCTGGGGCTTTGCAGATCATAGTGCTTCGATTTGTAAGGATAGTGTGATGCCGTCAAAAGGAACGTCCTTTTCAAAGAGTACATGCGACCCGTAGTCTTACTTTTGAATTTCGATTCGACATTGGGAATTGGAATTGGATTTGTGTCATTTTATACTCTAAAATACAATACAGAATTGTTTACATTTAGTTCCAAAAAAAACATTGTTTATCATTAACTAAATGTTAATACATAACAGTCACCAGGACTTTGTCTAAAATGACATTCGATTCCAATTTTCATTTTGCATGAAATAAAAATTCAATAGTAATCCTACTGTTCCGTGATGACGTGAAATTTTATTAGATTCCAATTTCCAATTCTCATAAAATCGAGTTTCAAGAGTTATCCTACAGTTTCTTGATGATTACCTGAAATTTGTATCCCAGGGTCTCGCAGGTGATGATGCTGGGTGCTTGATGCTTTGGTTTGAATTGTAGTGAGGACTACCAATGGCTTAGTATGATTATATTTATCTCACCTCAAGAAAAGTGAAACAGGGGTCAAAGGTGAAATTACACTAAATTACAAGATGACTCTCTCTTTTTTTTAAAAAAAAAAGGAATCTTCACGCCCATATCCCCGAAGAGGTAGGCAGAGGCACAACCAAGGCACCCACGACTAGCCGAAGATACTAAGTCCCACAATGTGATAGGTGGCAAGCCTATCGCCAACCGGGCACATTTCCAATCCCGACCAACATATTTTTTTAGAAAATTGGAAAAATCCAATTTTCTTTTTGTTGGCCGACCCGGGATTCGAACCCGAGACCTCAAGCAGTCAAGTCCAACACCCGGACCGCTAGACTACAGAGGCGATACTCTCTCTTTTCAAATACGCTTAACTTAGAAATTCCTTTTTTGGCAACATTCGAATGGGTATTAACCCATTCGAATAGTACATAAGGAAGAAAATCATTTTGTTCTTGGGTAAGAAAGTACGGGTACCCTGCTGTATGTATCGATTCTCGTATAATGGACGATTGATAAGGTGTTTCGTTTTTTTTCCCTGGGCACAAAACACGTTAATTAAGTATTGTGTTGTTTGTACAATATTTATACCCATATTACCGATGTATATAATACAGTAGCTTTCCGCCCGTGGCTTCGCTCGCCTGGAGTTAACAAGAGAGCATTTAATCGGGATAAAAAGTATTCTATCATCCAAGTCAGCTCATACTCTGATTGACTGACAAACATCCAAACAAAGAAACCTTCACATTTATTAGTGTGATTAAAGTCATTATCTTGTTGCGTTCTGGAGGTGAATGTAGCGGGCAGACATTTTGTTTCCTAAAATCCAACATCGCCTAAGTTACTCTGTTAACATTTGTGGTCTACAAGCGATGGTTTTCTCTTAGCATCGGGAATTTCCTGCTAGTGTCCTTTTTTTTCTAAATTCAAATTAGATTTAATTCCGTAGATCTAAACAAAGATTCTTGTAAAGAGTCTATATAATTCTAAGAACTGCCACCGGATCGGAATGCGGCAACTCACTGAGAAGATCCGGCGAAAGAAACTCGGCGGGCTTGTCTTTTTTCTTATAAATCTAATTTTCTTACGTAAACTCGGCCTGAACATGTTCAGTTCGATTAAGTACTATCTTAATACCTAAACTAAGTATATTCATGTACGTATCTTTAAAGAAGTAGGCGGAGGGCTACACCAGGGCACCATTAGCTAAAGGTTAATAGATCCACAATGTGTCAGGTGACAAAAGCTATTACTAGCCGGACAAATCCAATTCTGGCAAACATTGTTTCTCTTAGTTCAAAAAAACACATTTTTGCATTGCAGAACACGGGAAATGAACACCGGACCTTATGTAGTCAATGCCAACACCAGGCACTAGACCACAAAGGATAAAAAAATGTTAAAACAGATATACAATGCGAATGTGAATGGATTTCTGTACACGGGGAGACATAAGTTGACATTCCATTATCAAATTAAAGGGGTTTGACCCAAAAGTGGTGGCAAGGGTCTCTAAAACCAGCATGTTTATATTAAAAGGGTATTAGGATTAAGGTATTGAAAAAAAAATGAATGTGAAGGAAGCTTGACAGGTCTACAAGGATCGTGGCATTTGACACTCAATCCTATCTGCCCATCCGTTAGGGACTTGGCGTGAAGGTAAGTACAAAGACAATCAAATGCACCTATATAACAAAATTGAATTGAAACACACAACCCTCTGCTGCAGCTGCTAAAAAATAAAGCGAATATTGGACACCATATTGTGCACCATATTATTGACTCGCAAGGGTTACTACCACACCCCCGTAATACGTGTTGGGGTGGAGAACTCGGAAAACGGTTCTAATATTTAACTGCATACAAAAGATATTGAATTTTGAAGATCATAAAGGTCCTTTCTATAGCGAACGCTTGTGTGAAATGATTTGAAACGGTAATTTACTTCATTGGGGTTTTATATAAAGTGGTTAAGTAAGTAGGTATCCATACTAATTAGGAATTAAATAATACTGATTAAAAAAACAATTTCAAAGCGACTTACTTTTACTTTTTATTTCAAAGCGATGTTTTTAGTCAAGGGACTATACTTACTTTGCATAATTCTGGAATACCTATACCTATGTCCGAAAAATCATGAGAATAGGATAAATGCGGTCGAAATTAGAATTAGTTGGTAAGTCGCAGCTATTGGTTGGGTTGAGCATTTGTGTCGTATCCAAATTCTGCGTCAAACTGCCATCGATTTTCTCCTCTTGGCTCCTGTCCAATATTTCTTTAACTAATTTATTACTGAACCTTACTGTACCGAGGAAACAATGAAACCGATTATATTATTATACACATACAGTTCCTACTAATATTAAAATGCGATTTTTTTTAAATGGCAGGCTGTTTGACTTGACATGCAGAATAGGCCTAAGATCCCGGCATCATAAAAGCGATGCACCTGTAACATCTATGGTGGCTCCAGACCACGGTTGTTTCGTACCATCAGGAGACTTGTACTAGCTCGCTGACCAATCACATAAAAAAATGTTTGTCGCTCTTTCACGCAAAAACTACTGCACGGTTAGAGATAAAATTTTACAGAAATATAGTTTATACATCAGAATTATACGTAAAATACGATACAATAAAAATATTTTTTATTATATTTATATGAAACCGGCGTGTTTGTATGAAAAGATAGATGAAGATGATACTCTCTGCCTACCCCGTCAGTGACTTGGCGTGAAAATATGTATGTGTGTATGTATGTACGTACGATAAAAATATACTTTAACACGCTACCGAAGCCTCGAGTGGAAGTTACATTACAATAAAATTAGCTATATTTCGTAGTAATCGCCTTTGTGGTCTAGCCGTCCAGGTATTGGACTTGACTTCTTGAGGTCCCAGGATCGATTTCCGGGTCGAGCAACAAAAAGAAAATGTGTTTTTTTTAATACACTTATAAAAAAATGTTGCTCGGGATTGGATATGTGCCCGGTTGGCGATAGGCTTGCTACCTATCACATTTTGGTACTAAATATCTTCGGCTAGTCGTGGGTGCCCTGGTTGTGCCTCTGCCTACATCTTTGCTGATATGGGCGTGAAGGTACTTACTTACCTTTTTTTTAAAAGTATCTTTTTATCTTTTTATATTAAATAATTGTATGAATAGGAAAGAATCAATCTCGAATGATAGGTAAAGTAAGTGTACATGTCAACCCCTCTTCCAAAATCACAAAAACATATTCTTGAAACCCCAATACAAAATTACTTATACCAATTTCGCCCACATCGTTTACTATTGCTGGAGGCTCTTCTTTCAATATGTTAAAGTCAAACCCCAAATCTCAATCTTATTCAAAGATGAAAGGACGGCTATAAAAATTGCCTATCTCGAGAAGGTAACAAAACAAAGGATAAGTTTTGAAAGGTGAGGTCAAATCATGGCTCCCCAGGGCGGTAGTTTAGAAGTTTCTTTATCGAGAAGAGGGTTTCGCTCGTTCACTGGGATATCGTTAATGAAACTCGTTATAGTAACTAACGAAAGTGTCTTTGAAAGTGTATTTAACCGACTTCGAAAAGGAAGAAGTTGGCAATTCGGTACGTATTTTTGTATTTGTTACACGATCACTCTGTCAATTACAAATAGATTTAGTATTTTGTAAAAAAAATCGTTAAAATTTAATAGTCCTAAACTTTTGTAGAAGCAGTTGCAGTCAACGATGTTTCGGAAACACTAGGCACGATTTAGAGGCCCGCATATTACATACTAGCTGCGCCCCGCGGTTTCACCCGCGTAAGTCCCAATCCCGCGGGAACTCCGGGATAAAACGTAGCCTATATGTTATTCTGGGTCTTCAGCCACCTACATACCAAATTTCATCGTAATCGGCTTTGTAGTTTTTGCGTGAAAGAGTAACAAACATCCATACATCCATACATCCATACATACAAACTTTCGCATTTATAATATTATAATAGGATAATAGGATATTAGGTAAGGTAAGGTAGCCGTAATAGTTACATTTGCTCGAGGCCTAACATCCCGGCCTCAGGTTGGCAACGCACCATTACCACCTTTGGTGTCCCTAGACGGCGTGAATTTTTTACCATCACGAAATCCGTCTGCTTTTTTGCCTTCCAATACCATAAAAAGAAACATTCGAAATTTTGTTACAGAATTCCGTTCCGCAAAATTTCGACGCAACACATGCAAACTATCTATGGAATTGCCAAACGTTACGATTTTGATTTGAGGTTGTGAGATGAAATTTTGTTTCGGTAATTCGAAACGGGATACCGTAAAGGAATTATTCCGAACGCATGTGACGGGTCATAAGAAAATAACTTAATACTAAATACTAGCTAGTAATAACTAAAAAAAAGTATCTTCACGCCCCGAAGAGGTAGGCAGAGGCACAACCAAGGCACCCACGACTAGCCGAAGACACTAAGTCCCACAATGTGATAGGTGGCAAGCCTATCGCCAACCAGGCACATTTCCAATCCCGACCAACATTTTGTAATTAGAAAATTAGAAAAATCCAATTTTCTTTTTGTTGGCCGACCCGAGATTCGAACCCGGGACCTCATGCAGTCAAGTCCAACACAGGGACCGCTAGACCACAGAGGCGATTTTATAATATAAGGCGATATTAGATTAGTAATAACTAAATTCAAATTAAAAATGTTTAAATTCAAATTTTGATTATTCGACGTAGGTTCTTATACAGGACACTTATCGGAAATCAAACAAAATTAATGGTCATAAGGAATAATGTATGATTCTAATAAGATAATTCAAAGGACCTCAATAATTTCGGAATAATGCAAACAAAGAATCAAATCTGTTTTTAAACGACGTAAAAAGAGGGGTATTATAACGTCCCTCGCATTACTAATTGTCCTAACTCATTAATTCGGCAATTTGAGTTAGGACTTAGAACTATCAATATCTTTCTGAATTCTTTATCTATGATTTTCTCTCACTCACGTAATTGTACGAACATTGGTTCTTCAGTTATTGACGTTTCTGTAAAGTAAAAATAGAAACGAAATTTAAAATTACCAAACTGAAAAAGTATGGTTTCTCCAAACTGTCGAAACTGAGATAAGAGAGTTAGTCAGCGAGGGACTTATTAAGTTTGACGTACCTATCTCTGTGTGTCTCTCTGTGGCTTTATTACTTTTCAATAGCTGGATCCGGATTTCCAGTCCCAATAACTCCGGGCCCAATAACTGCGGCAAACGCTAGGCCAACATAAACACATACTCGCAGGACACTACACTGCACCGTCGCCACCGGCCTCGGCGTCGAAGATTTCCCTTGCGCCCTGCTACTCCTCCGTCAAGTCCACCTAGTAACCAGAACGCAGCACCAAGTCGAGGTACGGTCTCCCGGGAGACAGTCCTTATTGCTGGCGTTGTAGGGAACAGTCTAAATCATCTAAATAATGATGTTTAGGTTATATATTCAAACAAAAATATGCGGATTTTTACCCGGATGTGATCAAGACGATTCTTATTTGCATTCTACAGTAGGTAAGGTACACATAGGTTTTATAAGGGGGGGGATTGAATTGTTTTAATTTCAACATTATTATAATATTTGTATAGATTTAACAAAGAGCCTAAATAGCATTAATAAAAAAACAGTATTCTTCGAAAAAAACAACGTCTTGTCAAAAAGAGATTATTTAAAGCTGACAGATCAAATAATTTTGTTTAAATACACATTATCTTAAACATGAAACTTTCAAACAAACAAGTTGTTCTTTCGACATTGTTTCATTTCATGGAATATATCACATATACATCTAATCTACAATATAGCGCTACCATACAGTTGCCGTGAAATTCTTAGTGTTTGCCATTGCCTTGTTTCGCATTGGAGGGTAGTCGAAGTAACGCAAGAATCATTATATTTTTAATACGCAAATTTTACCATCAAGAAGTCCTTCTTTCTGTCTTTGCTTTCGCAGTAAAAGTGACAACCAGAATTATTAAGATATCGTCAAAATAATAAACGCAATAAAGTCGCAAATATTTAAAACAAAGAATTATTACAATTTTGATGTATTATTTTATCTAAATAAACAAAAAATAGGCATTCTCATTCAAACATCATTTGTTGAAATTATAGAAAAAGGCACCGTAAATAATTTATTAACAAGTAAAATAATAATTGTCGCAAATAAAAGGAAACTATCACCTTTTTTAAGCTTAGTTTTAAATATGCAACATAAAAAATATAAAAAACACTTCACAGTGAAGGCTTAACGCTTTAAAACAAATAACCCTTTCACCACGGTATTAATTCTCGGAATATATTTTATTTAAATTAAGCGTTACTGCACATAATTCTCCGCATTAGTCAATGTTGCAAGCTTCTTTTTGTTTGAACTTTTAAGTTAGATATGTCATTCAAGTGTTTAAAATTTGAGTCAATATTTAAAAACGTAGATTTACTGTTTAATAATAGTGCATAGTGTTATGATTTTTTTGACACGCAGTTTAGGTGTGCTTTTTTGTTCCTCTTTACAGTTTTAAAATTAACATACTTTACAGTTTTAAACTTGATTACAAAAAGAATAAATAGTTCCAAATATGGTTAAAATAATTTCCACGGTAGGACAAAGAGACATCCATTAAAGTTTAAACTGTCACAAGTCACAATTTTCTAAAGAAAATGTCGGGTTCGGTCCCCGGGTCGGGAAAAAAAAGAAAATCTGTTTTTTTCAATTCTGTTACAAAACAAACGTTGCCCGGGATTGGATATAAGCCCGGTTGGTGATAGGCTTGCCACCTATTTATTGTTGCCTTACGGCCAATATTAATAATCAATCCTAATCCAAAACTTGCTGTCCAAGATTGATATCTTGATCCATTTTTATGTTATCGCTTGCCAATAACATATCTGTGGACAGGATAAATATGGCAATTAGGTATGGGATAGGCCGGCGGATATGCAGCTATCTAGATTGCTTGAAATCCATTAGATTGAGATACATTATTAACATTGGCCGTTAGTGGCTTCGGTTAGTCGTTGGTACCTTGGTTGTAGCTTTGCCTACTTCTTCAGGGTTATAGGCGTGAAGATGCACTTTTTATAATGATATTTACAATATTTTTTTTTAATCACGGAAGAGGCAAACTTTAGAACTTGCTGTATCAAAAGCTGTATTTTTTTAATGCTGAACATAACAAAGCCAGTAATTTCTTAGTTTAGCTGACAAATGCGTACAATACCAAAACTTATTTTGCACTTCAATAAAACTTAGGTAATGTTTTTTATGCACACTGAAAAATATTCCTAACGTTCGTTCTATAAAGGTCTTTGGCTTGTTAATGTTTTAAATAAGGAAACCGAGCATGAGTCTGCCGGCTCGCTTGTTCTCAGTAATCAAAATTCAGCAATCACTCACTTTTTGGGATTCCGAAGCCGAATGGCAAAAACGGGTCTCCAGTACGGCACATACGCTCGGAATTCTGATACGGAATTCTGTTTCGAAAAATCAAAATTAATTTTAATGAAAATGAATTTTAGTAAATGTAAATTTTATGTTTCGAACATATTCGAAACATAAAATTTACATTTACTAAAATTAATTTACATTTACTAAATTTATTTTCATTTACTAAAATAAATAAATTTAAATTATGAAGCATCAAATTCGAACATATCTAGGTGGTAGGTATTACTAGTTGGTAGAGTTTTGCAGCGACTCGCCCGGATTGGTACCACCGCCTTACCTATTCCTGCCGCCATAACGTCATGACGTGTTCCGATCCGGAGGGTAAGGTAGCCGGTAAACTTACTTTTGCTCGAGGCCTAACATCCCGGTCTCAGGTTGGCAACGCACCATTACCACCTTTGGTGTCTCTAGGCGGTGTGAATTTCTTACCATTAGGAAATCTGTCTGCTTGTTTGCTTTCCATTATCTTAAAAAAAAATATCAAATCCACTCAAATTCTTAAAGAAAAATATTTTTGTATGTGGTAAGTCCACAAATTCGTATGAATTCGTTGCGTTTGAAATTTCGTTCTGATTTTTGAATCGCCATTTTGCTGAAAGATATAACGGTATTTTGTCTTGGATATTTTTAATTTTAGAGATATTTGATACTATTTGCTGTTAACTATTTCTGTATCGATGATAAGCTATTTATCCTTTTGTATAGTGTAGTGGAAGTATCGTTATAATATACCATGTTTTTAAAATAACTTTTGCTTAACAACAAAAAAAGAATTAGCATAATAAATTTGGTCTATCCGTTCGGGCGTGATGAGGCGTGACCACTCGCCAAGGGGATTCATTTTTATGTAAATATATTACTTATTTTTGATATATATAAAAAAGTATCTTCACGCCCATATCCCCGAAGCGGTAGGCAGAGGCACAACCAGGGCACCCACGACTAGTCGAAGACACTAAGTCCCACAATGTGATAGGTGGCAAGCCTATCGCCAACCGGGCACATTTCTAATCCCGACCAACATATTTTTATTAGAAAATCGGAAAAATCCAATTTTCTTTTTGTTGGCCGACCCGGGATTCGAACCCGGGACCTCATGCAGTCAAGTCTTAC
>NJDD01000103.1:1782896-1796908 GCA_002245505.1 Calephelis nemesis | reverse complement strand
AGTTCCCTCGGGATTGGGACTTACGCGGGTGAAACCGCGGGGCGCAGCTAGTTATAAATAAATTGACTACTGTAATAGACAAATTTTTATCATTACTTATAGTACTCCGTACGCTTGTGGAAATGGTTCCTTTTCATTTAAAATTAAATGTCGTAGCCATTTCTGCAATAACTAAGTTATTATGATTTGCACGATGTGCTAGTATAACGAAAGAATTTTTTTAAATAATTTTCACCGTACCTGAAATAAAAGTCTTTGGTATGTGAGTTAAATAATGAATCTCACGGCTCAGCTTATTCTCATTAATCTTTAGCTAACACTCCGTGAAACGGCAGGAGCGGCTACTATGATTAATAAATATTTATCATTATTTATATCTCTTCCTCTTATACATGTGGGAATAGTTCCTTATATTTCTTACCATTGTCTGTGTGTTTGTTTAAAAATTAACAAAGCATGACTGGTTCATTTTGTTAATCGTCTTCGTAATTTATGATTCTGATTGTACCTACCTCATGTGTAATAAATTTATAAGTTTCTGTATTTTAAAGATACCATAAAATTTTCTTAGGATTGGACCTTATCTTTAAAGAAAGAGGAAAGAAGATGAAAATTTGCTTTTTTCCTACATTTCCAAATTTCGTAAACAAATTTATTATAGGTAGGTATTTTACCTAAAAATGAATTGGTTTATAACTGCACCAAGAATGGGAATAATGGAATAATATTTTCTGCATTTTTAAAAAAAAGGCCGTTCATGCTTGTAGTTTTTTAATATTAACTCAACCTCAAGTAATACAAGTAATGTTGACTTTGTGTGTACAAGTTTGAGTACCTTATAACCTTTACGTTCCTACCTTCGACTCAATTCGTAAGATTCGCAAACTTTGCACATATAACTAAGCGCAGACAAAATGCGAAAAATTGACTTCGATTTCACTATTATAATGATAATATCGAAATAGATTTTATAAGAGTGAAGTCGAAATTGTAATGATATTAATAGTGAAACCGAAGTCGGAAGTAAAAAGAAGTATTTTCCTCTATTCTATAGTTGGTAGCAATAGCACCACCCAGTTAAAATCATTTCAGAAGTGACAGAGAAATCGATTAATATACAAAAATACAAGTCGAACATATAACCTTCTCCTTGTTTTTCAAGTTAGTTAAAAATGATAAAATAGAGTTGATATTTGTTGTATTTTTTGCTTCAAAAATCGTGTATCCTTGTAGTTTGTAGTATCAAATTAAATACTTAGTCCTAAATTTAGTAATAAGATACAAGAACCCTTTGTACTTCCAAGTCTAATTTATAATATATAGTTTATACCCTTCACATACCTTTGTCTCTTAAGATTCACGATCTCAGTGCTTAAAATCAGAACGTAAATGAAAATATTCTTCACTTCATACTTGAAAGCTTAAAGTTTGTAACTTCTCGGCAAATCGCGTACGTTAAGTTTCTTTAAAGATTTTTAAGTTTTGCTCCGTCTCAAGCGCTAGACGGTATTAAATTTTGAATTTACCGAGAGAATATTTTGATAAAACTGCTAACAAACTTATATATTTTAATTCTTCCGAATAAAAGCAAATATTTCTTATTTTATAACAAAGGTATTACAAAATATCACGAGTTCATGTGACGACTCTATTGCCTATGCATAAGTTAGTATCTTCACGCCCATTTTGCGAAGTAGTAAGCACAGGCACAACCAAGGCACTTGCAACTATCCGACGACACTAAGTCCCACAATAGGTGGCAAGCCTATCACCAAACGGGCACGTATCAAATCCCGAGCAACGATACTTTTATTAGGAAATTGAAAATATACATTTTCTATTTTTGTTGTTGCCCTACCCGGGATTTAACCCGGGACTTCAAGAAGTCCAGTCCGATGCCGGACCGCTAGACCACAGAGACGATTAACATCTTGGGTGTTATTGATCGACGTGGACTTCTTGTCGTTAAGAAATATCTCCACTTGTTTGCCTTTCTATATATATGCAGCTAAAAGTTAAGCTAAGAAAAAATCAAGCTCTACATCTATAATAACATTATAAAAAAGAAAGGTTTGATTTTTTGTTTGTTTGTTTGAAATGAATAGGCTCCGAAACTACTGGACCGATTTCAAAAATTCTTTCATCCTTAGTATGCTACATTATACCTGAGTGGCATAGGCTTTGTTTCATCAAAATCGGTGCAATAGAAGCCAAGTTACGCAGGCGAAGCTGCGTGAAACTACTAGTATTATTATATGCGCTGTTTGTAAGATTACAGGAACATTATTTCTTTACATCACTAGTATAGTATAAAACAAAGGTACTTAGCGCTGTCTATATTATGCTTAAATCTTTACTACGCAACGGATTTTGATGCAGTTTTTTAGTCGATAGGCTCAAGAGGATGCTTCATATGTATAATTAATAAGAAAGTTGCTAGTAACCAATAACATGCATCACCTATAATCAAGTGTTTTTTGTTTACAGGTAAATATTTGACATTTTGTCAATTAGAAGATTAGCGTAAGTAAAATGAATTATAAATTAAATGGAAAAAAGTATTTGCTTTCTTAAACTTGTGGATCTTATGTTAAAGTTCTTATTAAAAAAGTTTTCTTATTTTAAAGAATATTCTTTAAGTGGTTTTGTTCAAGATTTTGAAGTCTTTCAACCACAGAATAATTGTTCTTCGTCGTGCCACAAAAAAAAATTAAACGCTCGTCATAGACGAACATAAGGAATACATTAAGTTACAAACATATTTGTTTTTAGCTGTTGTAAATGTAAGTACTTAATTAGTTCTGTTGCGGGATTCGCATCGTAATAAAAAGTAACCTATAATTATTTCTCTAAGGCCTTATTTATTTTGTCATATTTTTTTGTTTCTATCCTAAAAGTGCCTCTTTGGTATAGCGGTTCGGTTGTTGGACTTGGCTGCCTGAGGTCCCAGGTTCGAATCCCGGGTTAGGCAACAAGAAGAAAATTGGATTTTTCTAATAAAAAAAAACGTCACTCGGGATTGGATATGCCCGGATGGCGATAGACTTGCCACCTATCACATTGTATGAATTGGGTCTTCGGCTAGTCATGGGTGCCCTGGTTGTGTCTCTGCCTACCTGTTTGTAGATATGGGCGTGAAGATATACATACTATACTAATAATAATATCCCTGGATAAGTTACACGGATTGAATCTAACCCTAAAGTAAGCAAATTATATGCTAGTGTTGTGTCAACGATATTAATACATAGAAATACTTAAATAGATACCAGAATAAATTTAGAAATATAAATAATATATAATATAAATTTAGAAAATGGAACATATATACAGGCGAACATCCTTTACTACTCTACTTTATAGACACAAGTTAACACACGACTTTAACAACTTTTATGAAAGAAAGAAAAAAAAAGTAAAAATTAAACAAGACCTTGGAGAAAGATGTATATGTAACTTTTTATGCTGTTACGGGATTCATTACATAACTAGCCTATAAATCTTTCTCCGAGGTATTAATTTATTTTTTAACTACTTTTTTGTTTTAAAGTAATCAAAATCGGTTCAGCCATTGTGAAAATAGATCATATTGTATTGTACAAGCTAACGCATTTGTGCATTAATAAAATTAACTACAGATTTTTAAAGATAGAAAAAATTTCGCGTTATACAGTATTTTGAACCTGTACCCATTTGTCTCAATTGAGGAATGCACTAAGTATTAAAGCTACTGAGGATTCAAATCCTTTCTTTACCGTTTAAATTTTAGTTTAGTTAGTTTAAATTTCATTAAAACCTTTTTAACTAATGCATAATTTTTACTATCATTCATCTCATACATCGTTTAGTATTTTCTGAGCTGGATGCGTTGCCGCACATATAATTTTCATACAAACTGCATCGACGCTAAGATACGTTGTGTTAAAAGCACGAAAAACTAGTCTTACTCTATAAAGCACTTACGTCTTTTAACGTAAACGTATACATACGCCGTGTCAAAAAGTACAAATAAATGTCAATACAAGTCAATGTTATTATGCTAAAACAAGTAATTTTGATTACATAAAAACCACGTAATATAATAAAATACTTACGATGCCGGCAACAATGCACGCGTGAATCGTCCTGGGATTCGCACAGGCTGACTGACAGTATGGCGCGGCTTGCGTCGGACGACGTATAGTAGCGTTGTGCGTCTACATAGGCTTGTGTCCACCAATAATAAATCGGGTTTGTTGTGTTGTTGCTTTGTTATTATTAATAGATGTCAATAATATTTATTATTTACAATAAAATATAAAGATTAATTTTATTTTTAAGAAATATTAAGCTGAAAAAAAACAATTTCATCATGTGACAGTGAACGCCGATCAGAACGCGTTACGTCACAGAGTGCGTCCGCCATTGTTGTTGTTGACGTTTTAAAACAAAGCAAAGTATCAATTACCAACCACGGTTTGTTTTGTTTTGCACTGAGTGACGTCATTCAGAACGCCATGATGGTTTAGAGCGTTTTCGCGGTAAGTTCGTACAGGTTGATAAAAAACTAAAAAAAATAAAGTTACTCATCGATTTTTGATAATAAATTCAGTTATTTCTGTTCAATATCGAATAAAGGAAAGAATCAATCACTAAATACATTTTTGGACACAAGCCTATTGTAAAAGGAAGCAATCACTGCCAGGGTATAGAGCCTTCAAAGATGTGCAATATTTTTGACTCGGTGTAGCACTATAATTTTGGGAATTTGATTCGTTGTCGCGCAGAAGACAAACTTTTTACTAGGTGGTAGAGTTTGGCAGCGACTCGCCCGGATTGGTACCACCGCCTAACCTATTCCTGCCGCCATAACGTCATGACGTGTTCCGGTTCGGATGGTAAGGTAGCCGGTAAACTTACTTTTGCTCGAGGCCTAACATCCTGACCTCAGGTTGGCAACGCACCATTACCATCTTTGGTGTCTCTAGGCGGCGTGAATTTCTTACCATCAGGAAATCCGTCTGCTTGTTTGCCTTCCTATAACAAAAAAAAAAGAACTAATAGATAGTAATAGGATCAGGCGCCGTGCTACCACGTTGTGTTCCATACGACACTTATTAGCTGAACGTAATAATACGCTGTGCTTCATCACATCTACCATAATATAAATCCTATTAATATTATAAATGCGAAAGTTTGTATGTATGGATGTATGGATGTTTGTTACTCTTTCACGCAAAAACTACAAAGCCGATTACGATAAAATTTGGTATGTAGGTAGCTGAAGACCCAGAATAACATATAGGCTACTTTTTATCCCGGAGTTCCCGCGGGATTGGGACTTACGCGGGTGAAACCGCGGGGCACAGCTAGTATAATATGAAATAACGTATGTATCGCCGATCGCGTCAACGTGTTAAACGTAGGCGCTACTATTCTCTTGGCTATCAAGGTAATCGTCATTATTTAGTAATGTAGGCTGACATTCCACGATCAGATCACTCGGATATTATCCGAGGGTGGTGTCAAGAGTCTCCGAAACCGGCGTGTTTGTATAAAAAGGGTGATGAATGTGAAGGAAGCTAGACAGGTTTGTCAGGATCGTGAGGTCTAGCACTCGATACTCTCTGCCTATCACGTTAGGGACTTGGCGTGAAGATATGAATGTAGTAATAAAACAATAATAGTCGAATTTTAATCTGCCTATCACGTTAGTGACTTGGCGTGAAGATATGCATGTAGTAATAAAACAATAATAGTCGAATTTTAATCTGCCTATCACGTTAGGGACTTGGCGTGAAGATATGCATGTAGTAATAAAACAATAATAGTCGAATTTTAATCTGCCTATCACGTTAGTGACTTGGCGTGAAGATATGCATGTAGTAATAAAACAATAATAGTCGAATTTTAACTACTAATAAGTATACTAGTAGGATTAATATAGGTATATTGTTTTCTTAATTATCCTCACCTTTTTTTTACTTTAAAAGCTTGTATAAAAAAGCTTTTACAATCACTTTCGCCCCTTAATCTTGAGCAAACCAAAAGGACACTATAGCGTATCGTGATAGACCACGGCCATTATTGAACTGGCTTGCCTGTGACAGCTCGTCACTGTTGACTTAATGGCTTAGAGTATATGTTACCATAGATATTAAAGTTTGGGCTTAAATATCAAAATGAAACAGTTTTGGTGTTATATTGTTTGGTATCTTCAACTTAATATTTTATATTTATTTTAATGTCAATGGAGGAAAGTGTATATATAATAATGATGTAATTAAATCTTTATCGAATTTTAAGTAAAAAGTATAAATAAATATAAATTTCAGGCCGTGCAATACATTACTGTTTTAATAATACGAGTAATAACTTGAAATCGAATTTGAATGTTTACTAAAGAAATGTGGTAGTATGATGGTGATAAGTTCTTGGTACTAAAGGCAATCAAAACTGAAGAGGCCTTTTTACTTCCTTAAATTTATCTCCGCTGAGTTTAATTTACTTCTTTAAGTTTTGACGCATATGTGTCTATGAAAAGGTAGGCAGAGGTACAACCAGGGCACCCACGAATTGCCAAAGACACTAAGACCCACAATGTCATATATGACAAAATCTTCTCATTGCTTATTTGCATAATAAGACACTAGTACAGGTATAAATATTTGAAACCTTTAAAATTTTTGTTACAAATCTCTGAGATTTGCGTCCACCACTTTATCAATTGCATTCACCTAATATAACCATTATAGTGCTCTAGCGTGGAAGCTAATTTAATTAATAAAGATTCTTTCACAAAAAGTTCATCATACTTAATTTAGGATAGCATAATATTATTATTTTTTATACATTTTCAACGTTTGAGAGGTCCGTCTGCTTGTTGCAAGTTACAAAAAATATTATTATTTACTCTAGAGTAAAATATGCTCATAGCATAATAGCTACTGCACTAACTAAATGAACTGTTAAAGGTTCATTTCACCCAAGTGTGCTTCTGATGTGTTTTCAGTATTGCGTAGCAGAAGTTTTTATTGTTTTCTTATATATTAATGCTGGAATAGAAACTAAAAATAGTTACCTGTAGAGTTTAATATAGCTTGCCTCACGTGTAGCAAATTCGTTGTTTCTTTTCCCCATGGGTGTTTAATGGATTATTCCACTAGTCCTCTGTGTAGAATAGAGCATCTGCCGTCCTGTTTAGCAGCTTTAAAGAGGCGATTAAAACAAAACTGGATACTACAGATATGACAACCGGCGGTAGAGTGCTTTGCAGCAACTTGCCCTAGTGGGGATCCCTCTGTCTTACTTATTCCTGCCACCATAATAACAATATCACGTTTCGATTTGGAGCGTAGGGTAACCGGTAGACTTATACAATTGGCCTAACACCCCGGCCACAGGACAGCGATACAGGTGTATCCGCTGTCCCTGTCGCTGTGTAGATACCATATATGATGTTGTATTTCTTATCTTCAGCAGAGACTTGTACTGGTTCGCTGTCTTTTGCCATAAAAATAATGTGCAGACAAATGTAACTAGGTAGTAAGTCAGAGATGCTGTCCTTCATTATTATAACAGGCTAACTTATCGTCGATCAAGCACTTATTCAAACCAAGACAACATATATTTTATTAGAAAATTTAAACATGTTACCCGACCCGAAATCGAACCTGAAACTATAGTCAAATTCAACATTGGATACCACAAGATTTTACATATTAAATAAAAGTATCTTCTCACACATGACTAGCCGCCGAAGACAGTAATCACTATAATGCTAGGTGGCAAGTTTCATCGCCAACTGGGAACATATCCAATCAAGAGCAACGTTTTTTTATGATAAAATTGAAAAAATACATTTTCTTTTTTTTCCCGTCCTGAGGATCGAATACGGGACTTCGTGAATCCAACACGTACACAAGACAACTTCACAGATTAAAAATACTCTTTTCTCTTTAGTTACGAGTTCTCACTAAACTAATTAGAGTAAAACTTGTAAAACAATTACAACTGAGACAATATCACGTACGAGGGTGCTCGCTCCCAACGACGCCAAGTGTTTTTCACAAGGTTTTAATTACCTGGTTTACAACAAACGACAGTTAAATTAGAAATAGAGAGACAGAACATCTTTGAATAACAATAACTACGCCATTGCTAAAGGCCATTTTAAAAACTGAGCCCATATTATGAGTACCTTATACTCGCTGGCGTCTCCATAAATTATTTGTATGAAAACTTTGAACAGCGCCTCTACTGATAAGAGAACTTAATTTTCAGACCTGTAAAAAGTATCTTTACGCCCATCCCCGAACAGTAGGCAGGGACACAACCATGACACACACGACTAGCCGAAGACACTAATGCCCGATTTCACCAAGAGCCCCTATATTTACGGGACCTTTTAACGTGTTTTAGGGGACGGTTTTATATTGAAACAGTCCCGTAAGTAACGTTAAAAGGTCCCCTAAAGTATAGGGGCTCTTGGTGAAATCGGGCATTAGTCCCACAATGTGATAGGTGGCAATTCAATATCCAATCCCGAGCAACATTTATCAGAAAATTGAAAATACTTTGTTGCCCGACCCTAGGATTGAACTCAGGACCTCAAGAAGTCAAGTCGGATTTTCAGATAAAAAGCCTAAAGATTTCATGCATAAGTACATAATACTCGTGACTCATTTGGCAGAATTGTTAATGTTTTTCTTCAAATTTGAGAAAAAATATCTCAAGAACTGGATAAGTGCTAACATTAAAATATCTACTATGACGTTTATAGGCGACGATTGTCACATTTCGAAACCTTCAGGAGGCTCCTGTCTTATTCACTTATAATAAAAAATTAGAAGAAGTTCCCCGTGTTGGTCCGGGTTCCTTTGTAGAATAGACCATCTGCCTTCCTTGCTAGGCAGCTCGTAAATGGCGAGCATAGGCTTACCATCACTTAATACCGTGACATCCGACTAGGTGGTAGAGTTTGGCAGCGACTCGCCCGGATTGGTACCACCGCCCTACCTATTCCTGTCGCCACAACGTCATGACGTGTTACGGTTCGGACGGTAAGGTAGCCGGTAAACTTACTTTTGCTTGAGGCCTAACATCCCGGCCTCAGGTTGGCAACGCACCATTACCACCTTTGGTGTCTCTAGGCGGCGTCAATTTCTTACCAACAGGAAATCCGTCTGCTTGTTTGCCTTCCTATAGCATAAATAAAAAAAATAGAAAAATCTAGATCTTATACTAGATTTGAATAAATAATGTATTTCTTGCAGAATACCACAGCAGGTCGGCAGTAAGTTTATAACTGTAACGTCGCTTTCTACAATTTACTGCAATTGAGGAAACTTGTTCCCAATGTGTTAATATCGTACTGAGGTGTTAATTTTATCTGATCTTAAGATTACCCACAATTTATTTGATTTGCGTAGTCCAGCTGATTCCAAGACTGATCCGTCTTTGGAATACTTAATCACCTCCATTCATAATTATTTATGTTATCTTTCCAAATTAATCTATAATAATTTATTGCTATGATAAATCTGTAATGTATATTAATTTTGTCATTTGTATAATCGCAAAATGTCTTAATTGATATTATAATATTAGCATTTGGCGATAGTTTTTGATGTTTTGCAAATATTTACATTAAATTAATTTATATTAAATATTGATGTTCAAGGTAGTCTAGCATTCATCTGTGCAAAGAAACATATTAAAAATGCTTAAAATACAAAACTATTCACAGAATGAAAGAAGAGCACAGGAGCTTATATTCAACGTTCTCAAACGTTATAAACCAGATGCTCGTTTTTAATTTATTGATAGTGAAATATGTAGCATGAACAAAAATATTTTTTTTTAATTTCTTTTCTCAAATTAATTATAAGTAAGTAAGTATCTTCACGCCCATATCCCCGAAGAGGTAGGCAAAGGCACAACCACGGCACCCACGATAAGACGAAGATACTAAGTCCCATAATGGGTAGCAAGACTATCGCAAACCGGGCACTTACCCAATCCCGGGCAATATTATTTTTATTAGAAAATTGGAAATACGCAATTCCAAATTTTTTTGTTGCCCGACCTGCGGAATTATGATGCACAAATTATTTGCCAATTTCTCACGACACAAGACGAATTACTGCAACGAGCGTTCTGGTCTATTAATGAATTTGGCACTTTGGTTTTAATAATAAATCATCTTTATTTCACATAAACCTACAAGAGGCACTTGTGACGGGTCTATATTATAATAAATCTACCACCGGATCGGAACGCGGCCGCACACTGAGAAGATCCGGCAAGAAACTCAGCGGGCTTGTCTTTTTTTTTCTTACTTTAAAATTGATTTATAATAATTTATGTAATGATACAATATATTTTATAAGAGATTGGCATGAGGAGCAACTAATCCCAAGCAGTCTTATCTGTTAAATATTCAGCAATGTTATAATAACCTTTTTGATTTAATTTACATTTAACACATTTCTTAAATTTATTAATTGGAAGTTCTTTCATATGAGTGGGAAGTTTATTGTATACCTGTATACATAGGCCCATGAAAGAATTGCTTACTCTGTGGAGACGAGACACATGCACAGCAAGTTTATTTTTATTCCTAGTATTGACACAGTGTATATCACAATTTTTTTTAAATGAACTTGAATTTCTGTGAACATACATTAAATTTTCAAAGATGTACTGGGATTTCGTTCCAGTTCTTAAAAATGTTAAAAATAACTGTCATAAAATGAGTTATTCGACATGGGAATCCAAACTAATCAAACCAAATCAAATCAAATCAAATCGGTTTATTCGATGTAGGTACATAGCTTACTCTTATCGACGTCATAAACTTACAACTTAGTCTTAATTCATATCAACATATACTTTCAGTATGTTATATGATTACAAGATTAATAAACAAAACTTTAAAAATAAAAAAAGTAAAATTTTATACTCTAAAATCTAAATAATTTATATGAAATATTCATACCCACACGTAATAGTAAGTATGTAGGTAAATGCTTACATGTCGAAATTATTAAACCTATTTAAAGAAAATGTAAAATTAATGCATCAAACATCCGCTCGATAGCCACTTTACGTGGACATGCAGTATTTTGTTAACATATATGCACAATTTATACTCGGCCACATTGCTCGCAGAACCGACAACCGCTGGGGAAGAAAGGTTCTCGAGTGGCGGCCCCGCACCGAAGGACGTTGTGTTGGACCCTGTGGACTGATGACCTGGTCAAAGTCGCGGGGAGCCGCTGGTTACAAGCGGCATGTGATCGTGACTTGTGGCGCTCTTTGGGGGAGGCCTATGTCCAGCAGTGGACGTCCTCCGGCTGATGATGATGATGATGATGATAATAATGATACTCGACGCGTAAACTTTTGTCAAGCGAAGTTCTGGTGCAATACGATAGCATGTTATTTCTCTAATAATAAACTTATTCAATTGTTCGCGCTGCACTATCCACTTAAGATGTTATCAATATAAAATGTTGTAAACGTATTAATGTGTTCGTGATTGTCACATTTTTGCTAAAATAAGATGTCTCGCATCGTTTATTAAATTATTTTCTTTATCTGATTCTGACAATCATCGCAAAATAAGAAGAAAATTTTAAACATTTTAAATTTATTAAAAGAACTAGACATAGACAATCAAAAAAATGAAAATAAATTACTGAACGTAGTTTTTGCTCGATAGTAGGATGCTGTGTAACAATACATACGGATTATCTAACAGGGTTCATTGTATAAAGCCATAAAGGATCGATAATTTTTAACCCAAAAAATTTAGACCAGGACTATAAGTAGGTACAGATTAGTAGGTATAGATAGAAAAATTAAAAATAGCAACTAAAATAAATTTTTGTCGATTTGAGTTCGAAATGTGGAAGGAACTTTTAGTCACAATTTCCGGCAAAACTACGAGTCCTATCGGAAAAAAGTCTGGCCCGTAATTAAAAGAACTTCAACTTTAGCAAATAGACACACTTTTATAACTCTTAAAATTCATATGCAATAATTTATATTTTGTGCATAAATAAAACTTTTTGTTTTTTTTTATTTGCCACTTAAAAATCTTTTTATACAGAAATTTAAGGAAAAATTGTTTTGTTCCAAACATAAAATGTGTTTTTTAATATTCAAAATATTTTGGTTTATTATCGAAGAGACATCTTAATTTTTAATAGCAAATTCTTAATTCAGAATAAGTTTGAAAAAAGTGGCCAAGCGCGAGTCAGACTCGTCCATAAAGGGTTCCGTAGCAGCAAGTAACATAGGTATTGTAAAAGTTGCTGTAATTAAGTGTTACTTTAACCGACAATTTTGAATTTGTAATAGTGGGGAATCTGCCCCCGCTCACTCTGCACCCGTTACCGTCAAGCCACGCTTCTCGCGAATCATATTAATCATTATTTAGTTATACACCTATACTGATTAACTATAAGAAAATTAAGTTTCACGGTTTATGCACAAGGTCTATGGTTATGAAACTAAATGTTTTTTTTTTGTGTTAATTGAAAGAAAGGTCAATTGCGGTTGGTGATTTAGGTATGACGTGTTAAAAAACTACACACTAAATCCCGTTCAAACCAATGTTCGATGGAAGTTTACATGGTAATGTACTTATGGGTTTGATGAAGAAAAAATGAAATTTAATTCTAAGTATGGGGAACTCCCAAGTAATTTTTTCTTTTTTTGCCACTTGTCTACGGAATTTTAAAAACGGCGTGCTTCTTACTTTTCATTTCTTTGTTTGAAGTAATTATTACCTAATTGATAAATGTTAGTTTACATTGCGTAATGGTTTCCAACAGCAATCGATTGCCCAATCCTCATCAGAAGCGTATCCGCCGGAACCTTCCATCAATGTTTCGTTTTTTTCTCTGACACTTAAATAACAACAATATTCTTAAAAAGTCACTGCATATATGTTTGAAATACGTAAACATACAGATTTGACCAAGTGTATAATTATTTCTTTCTGTATGTATAGACTATAGTCTGATCTTATTGAACGCAACAATGGTGCTCAGTGACGTTGTTTCAACATGTACCATATTATGTTGATGCTGTCAGTGTCAGTGAGTGTTTACAAGTGTTAAAAGTATCTTCTAAAGTGAATTTTTTTGTTAGTGCACTTCCACAGAAAGGATAAATCAATTTTAATAGTAAATTTTAAAAGCAAAAGCTTTCCTGTTGGTCCTATTTACTTCAATTCAAGATCTGGTAAATTATTTTTATATTATCCATACTTTCATACTATAATAGAATAAATGCTAAAGTCTATCTGTATATTACACTTTTACGGCGAAACTGCAAAGCCAATTACATATAATAAAAATTTAATTTGCATATAGCTATGGACTTGAGTTCAAACTTAGACTATGTTTTTTTCAAATATCGACCCCCGAAAGATTATACGGGGGATTAAAGTTTGTGTAAAAATTTAAACTATACGAACAAAGTAGCGGGTAGTTGCTATTTAATAATGTGTATTTTTTCTTCCCTTAGATGACATAATTATGAAACTAAAGTCAATTTCTTGCGAACCTTCTCAGCTCTTAAGCTAAAAATATAATTAGATGCAGTAAAAACAAAGAGATCAAAGCCTTCTTCGGAATGATCTCCAGAAGTGGCCTTCCCGTTGTAATGTGGTCCAACTAAAAACGGTTTGCGGTTGCGGACGCATACTTTCTCAACTTGGTGCGTTGATTCCAGGTTATGGAGTGCTTGTAGCTTCAATAAATGGAAACATATAGCTGCATCTTTTAAGTATTTTTGTGAGACAATAGAGACTTTTTTGTATTGGTTAGAGATAGTGTAAACGTCGCTATTCTCTGGTCTGCCAAGCTACGAAAAGTCAAGTCTAATGTCTTGGAGGGCTGTGTATCCGTTAGCATATAAGGATTAATACCACAACCTTAGAGCAGTGCACTTATAACATCTATGGTGTCTATAGGCCACGGTTTTCTCTTGCTATCAAATGTGCCGTTTGCTATCCTTTT
>NJDD01000103.1:1740154-1782420 GCA_002245505.1 Calephelis nemesis | reverse complement strand
CATGCGCCTCACGTCCTCCCACGCCAGGGGCTCCCCGCACGCTCTCGCCGACGATACCGCGAGGTATGTGTCGGCAAGAGCACGCGCTTGGAGCTCCCAGGGCGGGTCGCCGTTTGCTATCCTACGTAACCTATGCAAACAAATGAGTTTTTTGAGCCATAAAAAATAATATTGTTTTTCATCCATAAAAAACAGTATGCTCATTTAGGTAGGTATCTGTCCAAAAAAATAATACATCTCAAATTCATTTAATACTAGCAAACTTTGTTCCACCCTTTCAGTTTATAAACGAAAATTAAAAAGATGATTTTCGTAGTTACCTTGCAGTGGAATGGGATAAAAGTATCTCATATCTGTCTCCTTCCAAAGAAGAAGGAAGTTATACATTCAACTCCGTATTTTTGATGTATGTTAGTCGATTTCTCTGTCATCTCTAAACGAATTAAAAAATGTTGTTTTATTTGAAAAAGTGTACTTCCGAGGCGGGTGACATTGCCTCCGATTCTGGTACTGATGATAATGTATTGCAGAGAAATCCTATTAATATTATAAATGCGAAAGTTTGTATGTATGGATGTATGGATGTTTGTTACTCTTTCACGCAAAAACTACAAAGCCGATTACGATGAAATTTGGTGTATGTAGGTAGCTGAAGACCCAGAATAACATAAAGGCTACTTTTTATCCCGGAGTTCCCGCGGGATTGGGACTTACGCGGGTGAAACCGCGGGGCGCAGCTAGTTAAGAATAAATACTTAATGTTTGTGTATCTATATGACATAATGATTGAAAACTAAGTAATATTTTGCAGTTTTAGTGCGTTTAGATCATATTATTTAAATAAAATTCTCACACAAAACGTCTGTTTACAAAACACATAAGTTGGTCGCACTGTACTAGCTGTCCCGACTTTTGTTCCGCTTGACCTTGACAAGTAATAATACATGTTGAAAGGCAAACAAACAGGCAGGTTTCTTAATGAAGTAAGTTTACCAGCTACCTTATCCTCGAAACCGGAACACGTCAATGGCAAGTATGGAAGTTATGGCGACAGGAATAGATAAGGCGGCGGTACCATACTGCAGTGTTACCAACTCGAATTTTTATAAATCCTTCCGTACGACTCTAAAAGTTGGTAGTTTCCGACTAAACTCAATTCGAAAAGTAGGTAGATCTACCTACCAACTTCTTTTATTCAAGATTTAGAAGGAATCTGCACGGTCGTATAATATCTATAACAGATTATTTTAGTAAAAATAAATTATTTTTCTAATTGATTCGAAAATTTGGTTGGTTCTCAAGTAAAGGTTATCGAGTAAAGGTTTCAATATATTACTTTCGCAAAAATAAAAGAAAATTTTCAATAAATTAAAAAAGTTAGTAGATTTTTCACCCAAGGTAGTAGATTTGTAAAAAGAGTTGAAAGTAGGTAGATCTACCTAAAAGTTGGTAGAGTTGGTAACGCTGCCATACTGCGAAACTCTACCACCTAGTAGAATGTCACGGTGTTAGTGAAGGTTAGTCTGTGCTCGCATTTAAAAAGCTGCCTGGCAGGAAGGCAGATTGTCTATTCTGCAAAGGAACTCGGGCCAACATAGGGAATTTAGTTAAAAAAATAGTTTAAATTAAAATGTTCCTGTGGGAGACCTTATTATGTTCGATATAAAGGCGCAGCCGCTGGCAACCTGCTATTACTAAATATGTTGACTTAGAATCCATATTAGAAAGATTTATTGTGTCATTCTTCAAGTGTAGAGGATGCCGCAATTCATCGCCTTATTATCGCTTTACAACCGATTGTGTTGAACCAAAGGAGATGGTCCCTAGTGGTTAACGGCTTCCGCGTTTTCACCACATTTTAAAGCTCCCTACACACTTGCGTTTGGTGTCGCAACCGAACATTGAGTCGCAGAAAAACTAAGATGTAACTTAATGCTATAATGTAATTGACTATATTTTCTGAAGGACACGAGTTCTTACAACGTGCTGTGACTCCAGCATTTGGCCAAAACTATTTGCTAACTATATTGGTCAAATTTGTCTAATATATGGTTTTTTTATGATATTGAATGTTATACAAGCAGACGGATTTCCTGATGGTAAGAAATCCACGCCGCCTAGAGACAGCAAAGGTATGAATGGTGCGTTGCCACCTGAGGCCGGGATGTTAGGCCTCGAGCAAAAGTAAGTTTACTACCTTACCCTCAGAACCGGAGCACGTCATGACGTTATGGCGGTAACCAANNTTAGACATTTTTGTTTTTGTTTCAGCCAATATCGTGACCAAAAACCTTTCGCAGAGTGGTATAATAGGCAAGGTACGAAGTTAAACTGTACAATTATATGGTCACGGCCATGCAGCCATAATGCAAGACGATATTCAGCGATGCCTGCATTTAAATTTCTAATGTCCGTACAAAAGTGATAGTATCCGGTGGCTCAAGGTTTCTGCGTAACCGTTTCAAAGCTGTTTACAGACTTGCGATTGTTGTCGCATCCAAACTGAAAACCGCTTACACACATGTACATGAATATGATCGATTATGTTGAATTGAATGGTCTCTATCCCATTCAAGATGTTTCCTCCATATTTTAAGGTCATTTAGAAATTGTAGCTTTTGTTTGTTGTGAAAAAGAAATCGCAAACCGTGTAGAGACAAATATGAAAATAGTCGTTGTACAATCGTTTGTATTCTCCTAATGATTATTAGGGTTCCTAATTCACATTACTTATATACATGTTTTATATATCACTTGCGGCGCGCCCCGGCTTTGCACGGGTATAAACTATACATATAAACCTTCCTCTTCAATCACTTTATCTTTAAAAAAACGCAAAATCCTTTGCGTAGTTTTAAATATTTAAGCATACAAAGGGACATAAGGACAGAGGAAGCGACTTTGTTTTATACTAAAAAAAAAAAGTATCTTCACGCCCTTATCTCCGAAGAGGTAGGCAGAGGTACAACCAGGGCACCCACGACTAGCCGAAGACACTAAGTCCCACAATGTGATAGGTGGCAAGCCTATCGCCAACCGGGCACATTTCCAATCCCGACCAATTTTTTTATTAGAAAATTGGAAATATCCAATTTTCTTTTTGCAGGCCGACCCGGGATTCGAACCCGGGACCTCATGCAATCAAGTCCAACACCCGGACCACTAGACCACAGAGGCGATAATTGTTATACTATGTAGTGAAAAACAATTAATGTTTTTAGGATATTGAAAGGAATCCTTGATGGCGGATTTCCTGGTGATAAGTAACGCATAGTCTATAGATACCAAAGGCGCTCGAATGTGAAGATTTACAGAAAACAATAAACAATAGAATATAATAAGCCAGCACTTACTAACTAAGCCAGCAGGAACATGTAAGAGTAATTGCTTGCTGTACATCTGCGATAAATAACAGAACTAGCTGCCAACACTTTTCCTTTGTTAGCAAGCTCCTTCAAAACCCAGGTGTCAATGGAATATGAAAAAATATTTATCTATCTGGAAAAATATCGACAAACAATATTTCAATGCTCTTTACTGTCGTATTCCGGTATGATAAGTAAGCTTACCCACAAAAACAAGGCTTGACATTCGAATTTGAAACCGAACGAACCTTTGAAGTTTAAAGGCAACGTTTATTCTTAAGATTTGGCAACTCGTCAGTTTAATATCTAAGATTGTAAAAAAAACTCATTCCTTTGTGTACGCAAATAATATTAACAGAAATAAAGAAGAAATGATCAACGAATTTAAAGCAATTTATACCGTACATGCTCGTAATATAAGTTTAACAGTTATCTCAGTGGAGCAAGCGAGATGAAAATTTGGCAGTTGTCTTTGGCATTAAATATAGTTTTTGCAGTTTAAAAGATAAAGAGGAAATTTATTTAACAGTTTGCAAATTAAATATAAATCTTTTTGATGTTATTTCGTTCGGCTTATAGCTAATTTTCTTAATGGCTAAGCTATTAACAATTCTATTCAATCTACGTAATGTTTAGAAGAACTTATTACAAAAACCAAACAACAAGTAAGTACTTAGACTTAACATAAGTTATTAAGAAGCTAAAACTATTCATTCCAAGCTAAATACGATTTTACAACCTGATATTATCATATTTCTAATAGCCACAGGCTTTTTAGTGGTTACACAGTCATAACTAAAACAATTATTGTTTATCTAAAAAGATAGTTTAGCGGAAAGTCTAGTAAGCCACTAATTAAAATACTTAAAATAAAATAAATGATACACATTGTACGTAACAGAATAATTATTTTACTTAACGTTTTAAATAATAATTGACTTAAGCACAAACTCAAAAATTCATGTTTATTTCAATTTTTTTTATTTATTTATGTGATAGGACAGCTAACCAACGCACTGCTCTTATGGTAAGAGATTAGTGCGGCCTATAGACACCTTAGATGCTGTAGGTGAGTCGCTGCCTTTTGGCCGGGATGTTAAGCCAATTATTGTACAAGCTTAACGTCTACTCTGCCCTTCGGACCTACGGACAGGAATAGTTAAGGGCCACCGCCTACCCGGACGTCTTTGAATGTGGCAGTAAATTGAATGCGACATTTTTGGAAACTAAAGTTGAATATCAACAAACATTTTAGGACTTGATAATAACATTAATCGCTTTCCTGTCAAGCAGCTCCTAAGAGATGAGCTTCGGTTTAGTTGTTACTAACAATTTAAACTAACTAGTAAATTTTCGTGACGATACGTCGGATTGGTATCGCCGCAATACCTATTCACTATCACTACCTTTGTTATCTGAAGGCATTTTTTTATCGACATGATTATTTGACGTTTAGTCTCAAAAAAGGGTTATAACAAAAACTATGACTTATGCAATGTTCTTCTTTTAAAAAGTAATAATCTAAGATGACAAATGTTACGATTCCAATTCAGGGCAACGATTACCAGCTGGACGAATCTTTGTCGACATACCGTCAATATCAATAACCTATCTACAGTAAGGGATAGGCTTATTAGAGTTTTATTTTTTTAATATATTTTTTGTAATTATTAAAAAGGGCAGTAGTAGTAGCAGTAGGTTGCTTTGTTGTTGAAGTATATAAGCACTGCCTCTTATAATAATTATAGGTAATTGAAATTGATCACTGAACAAATAGAAATGTTTAGCAAACTGACTCGCTAGACTATCACGTAAAACCCAGCGAATTGATTTCTGTGGCCATTAAAATACCGTTTATAATGAGGAATGCTACATGTTAGCTATTAAACGATGGATTATGTGTGAAATTCTTAACCAGTACTGTTATGTGATGATAGGAAATAAACTTGTATTTGCATGTTATGTCATTATTGTAAATACTCTTTGTATAACTTAAAAAACTTGTAATAAAAAAATGTACCACAGTCCACAGACAAGAAAAAAAAATTCAACGAATGATCTCCTGTGGCTTTGACAGAGCTTTTTAAGCAAGTAATGAAGTTTGGTGCATCCATTCCTGTTTGAGCTAAAGTTATTTTAATATCACGACTTTTTTTTTAAATTTATTTTAAAAAATTTAAAACTTTCAAATTTTGTTTTGTAAAAACTTATTTTGAAAAAGTGCTGAAATCAAAATGTTGTTACTATTTTTTTTTCTCTGAACAAAAATAATTAACCCAAAGTAAGCAAATTAAGTGTTAATCAAAACGATCGTTGTATCTATACATACGTAAAAGGGGAAAAAAACAATTTATTTTTCTCCATACAAACTGCTTGTAGCTGCTGTCTAACGATACGAAGTTAGCCGGTTTGAATAGTGCACTTTTACTGAACAAAATTCCACCAAAATTGACTATTTTCACACAATAGAAACACGAAATTCAATCATTATCAAAAAACTGCATTTTTTTTCTCGATAGCGCCAAAACTCCTTAAGAATTAAGATTTTTTATATTTTCATAATTTCATACAGCATAAAGTAAATAATCCTAACTTCCCCCTCGTTGCTCCCCGTGTTGGTTCAGGCTTCATTGCAAAATAGACCATCTGCCTTCCTGCCAGGCAGCTCGTAAAAGGCGAGCATAGGCTTACCGTCACTAACACCGTGACATCTGACTAGGTGGTGGAGTTTCGCAGCAACTCACCCGGATTGGTACCACCGCCTTACGTATTCCTGCCGCCATAACGTCATGACGACGTGTTCCAGTTTGGAGGTAGCCGGTAAACTTACTTTTGCTCGAGGCATACATCCTGGCCTCAGGTTGGCAACGCACCATTACCAACTTTGGTGTCTCTAAGCGGCGAGAATTTCTTACCATCAGGAAATCCGTCTGCTTGTTTGCCTTCTAATATCATAAAAAATAAAAAAAAAACATCTCTTCTAGATTTAATTGTTACGTAATAGGGAGTTTTTTCAGAAACTTGTTTTATGTAAAAGGCTAACGAACAATCGGAAATGAATGAAGTCCAAATTGCGTTTAAAATATTTTAGAAGTGAATCGGGTTCTTTTCTTTCACGTACCTAGTTAGTATTTAATTCAGTTTTACCCTTACTACCCAGGGTGGTGATCATGTATCTCAGTTGCCAACTAAACTGCACAAGTGTACATCAAATGACGTCATTTGTGTTCTGCATGTCTTCTGTATTTCTGTTGGTGACTGAAGATAGCAAATATAAAACACGTCATTTGACAGATATTTGATGTACACTATTCCATTTTGAATGGGCAACTGAACTACATAATCAGCCCTCTGAAAGGCTTTCCACTACACTGACTTGACGTTTGGGAGATGGTTCGCTATGCACCGATTTACACGAATAGTTAATCTTAGGAACTGGCACTGCATTTTCAAAAACATTGACGTGGAGTCAGTAGGGTTAATGTCTTAGAAGCCGACATCGCTTTGGGAACTGGTTTTAGTATTGTTTTCATGGGCTGAGGAGTTTTTATGTGATAACTGACGAGATAGCCATATCCTATAGAGACTCCAAAGATGTTGCAAGTGCCGGGGTGCTAGTTCAATTACGCAAGTCTACCGACTATCTTACCCTCTAGATCAGAACGTAACCAAGTAAACCAAATCCTACTCTCCAGTATACTGTTGTTTATTATTTTCATAAAAGTTTGTCAATGCGTTGAGGTAAAATTTTCCAACAGCATCTCGCAATTCCTGTACCTGTGTATTTTAAATCAGGTCGATTTGTTTAATAGGTACCTACCTGACTTATAGTGTTATTTTGTTTGCAGGTAATTGCAGTTTAATTCTGTTTGAAAAAAAACGACTTGCCGGATAACTGGATGTATACGACCTGCAAGGAAGGGCTTGCAGGATGAAAAATGAACGAACTGGTAAATCTTTCTATGAGTTTGATGAATAAGGCATTATCTATTAGATTTAGTTATATACCTAGTAAGAAACCTTGATGTAGCTGAAATAATTTTAAAGTAATAATCTGCGAAAAACTGACTTCAATGTAACATTGTTTAGGTAAGAATATTATTATTATTAAACTAGTCGATCCGGCAAATTTCGTATCGCCTGTCTTTGTTAGCAACTGACAGTCTGTATGAGAAAATATTATTTTACCTATTTTCCCTTGCAATTTTGCTAGTTTTCCTCTTCATGTAATATTTCTCTTGTCTATACCTAATACAACAAAAAGTAATTAGCAAAAACGGTACAGCCGTTTAGGCGTTATCCGATGATCACGCGAAATGGGGATTCATTTATATAGAAGTATATAGGTATAACTTTCAAAAATCGGATCTGATAGTTTTTCAATGTTCCAGATTTCAATTAGTTATTATCTAAAATAGTTAATTTAGCCATAAGTTGAAGATAACATACTTAAAGAAAACTAATGGTCGAATTAAAATCCTCTACTTTTTGGAATTTAGTTAAATGTGTGGGAGAGTTCTATATTCATTGTAAAGTGTATTGCAAATCATGCAGATTTGCGAACGATAATAGTTATATCCGCAACGAATTCTACTGGTAAAAGTTAAAATAGCTTTTTACTGTCTCAACCTCATTCTGATATTTTTCCCACAATACCTTCCTAATCATTATTTAACTAGCTTCGCCCCACGACTTCTGCAGCGTGGAGTTAGTCAGAATAAAAAGAAATTTGTTTTAATTTCAATATTAATGGAGTTCAAATCTTTCATCTTAATTTTTTTCATTTCAGAGGTAATAGAGTTTTTGGACAACAATATTCGCACCCTCAGTAATATAAGGGCACTATCCAAAAAACTACTTTTTGGGAAGTCGTGTTTTAAGATCAGTATTTTTTTCGATAATATCATGTGTTAAAATAAATATAATTACCGGGTTATTCTTATGTTTATTCATACCATATTATGGTCTACTCGTAAAAAAGCTTTTATTCTGATTGTATGCGACATGGTGCACGCTGATTTTACAAGAAACGATTGAGAGTGATCGAACATTATGACAAAAAAAATCGGAAGTGGGATAATAAAATTGTTATCCCACTTCAAAACTGCAATTCTTAATTCAACCAAAAAAGTATGGGTAATGGTTTTTTTTTATAATAATAATAATAATAATGTATTTATTTGCGCTTAATAGGAGTACATTAGATCTTCTTATTTTAACAATATTCCTTCCTATTTCACCAAAACAATCCTTGGTATGCAAATGTATACATTAACTAAATCTTGTAACATCGTATATCATGTATTTTAACGACTCTCATGTGTGTTGAATATAATACTTGTTTTGATAATTATAATGAGATAAATGTCAAAATTTAAAATTAATTTTATTGTTACAATTGATTCATAGCTAAATTGTACAGTCAAATTATAAAGACAACGAAAATTAAATAATAATTAAAAAAAAATATAATAAAAAAAAATAATAACTAAATATAATTACATTATCATTGTATTTACAAGCGCGCACTACGGATGTATCCCTGCAAATATAATGAAGACATATTTTCAATTATTTTTTCTGTAAAAATATCGTCAATAGAAACTAAATATATTTGGTTCTTTCTAAAGACGGAAATGTCAAAAAGTGTGTTTTGTTAACGATTGTTTTCTATCGAGTCAAATTGATATAAACGTTGTCGGTTTCCATACTTAGATTTAAAAAAGATATGAACTTCTTAGTAGGTACGCACCATTGCCACCTTTGGTATCCCTAAACGACGTGCATTTCTTACCATCAGGAAATTTGTCTGTTTTTTTGCCTCTCAATACCACGAAAGAAAATCTCATAAAAAGTTATTGTTAATTATCCGTTCATAAAGCTAAAAAAAAGATCTTTACGCCCATATCCCCGAAGAAGTAGGCAAAGGCACAACCAGAGCACCTGCGACCAGCCGTAGACACTAAGTCCCACAATGTGATAGGTGGCAAGCCTATCGCCAACCGGGCACGTATATCCAATCCCGAGTAACATTTTTTTAAGTAAATTCGAAAAACCAATTTTTTTTTTGCCCGACCCGGGAATCGAACCCGAGACCTCATTCAGTAAAGTCCCACACCTGGACCACTAGATAAAAAAACAAGGTAAAGGTATAGTTTTAGATTTACCAAGGAATCGGCGTCTTGGGAACATAATATATAGCTTAAAAATGTGTTGATGTACTTAGAAGGTATTTTTTCGTGCTGCCATTCCAGACCTGTCTTTTGCCACCTGGATATGTCAATTATAGCATTTTCGTGTGGCCTGTAAACCTCAAACACAACAATATAAAGTTGCGCGTTGGAATTTACCGTTTCACATAAATCCCCGGCCCCACGAACTTGTCTATGACAAAATGGCCGTTTTGATGAACTATTTGTGTCATTCCGCTAACACAGCCATTGTCGTGGTCATTTGAGTCCATTGCAGACAAATTATTAAACGACCAATACGTGTCTGTCATTCAAATATGTTCTATTATGTATGACATGTTTTAGAGCGGGAACTCGAAAATTCAAATGTTGGAATGACGGAAAAAAGTTTTTTTTTTAGAATACAAGTTTTTTTTTATGATATTGGAAGGCAAACAAGCAGACGAATTTCCTGATGGTAAGAAATTCTCTCCGAACCGGAACACGTCATGACGTTATGGCGGCAGGAATAGGTAAGGCGGTGGTACCAATCCGGGCGGGTCGCTGCTAAACTCTACCACCTAGTCAGAATTCACGGTGTTAGTGACAGTGAGCCTTTGCTCGCCTTTTACGAGCTGCCTGGCAAGGAAGACAGATGGTCTATTCTACAAAGGAGTCCGGACCAACACGGGGGAAGTTAGGCTGGGGCTTAGGCTTAAGGTAGTACTTCAATCCGGTTCATCGCCTACTTTATGAAGTGTAAATACAGACCGTATATGAAGTACTGTTATCACCTCTGAGCTAGGGCTTCCCAGTATCAGCTTCCTCCTTTAACCGTATCCAGCTTAGGCAGCTTGAACTATCCGGTACCAAAGTATCTCCTCAGCTTGACCTTTGGCACTTTCCTCAGAGATGTTTATTCTCTTAGTTTTTTCTACTACTTCTATCACGGGGAGTGCTTTTAGGAGTCATTCCAATTCTTTGCAATCGGATCGGATTTAATCTTCGCATTGTGTGAATAGATTCCCCGTGTTGGTCCGGGCTCCTTTGTAGAATAGACCATCTGCCGTCCTTGCCAGGCAGCTCGTAAAAGACGAGCAAAGGCTCACCGTCACTAACACCGTGAATTCTGACTAGGTGGTAGAGTTTAGCAGCGACTCGCCCGGATTGGTAGCACCGCCTTACCTATTCCTGCCGCCATAACGTCATGACCTGTTCGGAGGGTAAGGTAGCCGGTAAACTTACTTTTGCTCGAGGCCTAACATCCCGGCCCCAGGTTGGCAACGCACCATTACCACCTTTGGTGTCTCTAGGCAGCGTGAATTTCTTACCATCAGGAAATCCGTCTGCTTGTTTGCCTTCCAATATCATTAAAAAAAAAGATTTTAGGACTACATAGTCACGTTACAAGTGACTGTTGTATAGTCTAAGATATTCTGATTCCGATTCTAATACCTACTTGATCCGCAGCAAGTATCAGAGTCGGAATTCCACATGCGGATATCGCGCCAAAATTCTAAATTCACCTGTAGACATTCTGTAGACTGTTTTTCCCTCGCACTATACCATTGTGGATTTTTTTACCGTCGTCAATGTTTTCTAAACATTATGACCTGGAGATCTTCAAGAAAACTTTGAGACTCATGGTATTACAACTGTTTGTGGGCGGTGAAGATCACTCTCGATGAGGTGAACCGATTGCTTGTTTCCCTTTCTATAAAAAGTGAAGTAAATAAGTTTAATGTTTAATATCTTCGCCGTCTCGTTGGTCGAGTGGTTAGCGTACACGCTTAACTACACCAACTAATCGACTCCGAGAGTCGATTCCTGACTGGGATTGATGCATTTGTGTGATAAACATTTAGACGGTTACATTTTCGTTATGTAAAATATTTCTATGTATTAAAATTTGCTTACTTTGGGGTTTGATTCTATTTGTGTAACTTGTCCTGAGATGTTTATTTATTTATTCAACTTTTAATTTTTTTATAAGTAAAAGACAAACACGCACATAGATTTGTTGTGAATAAGACAAGCAAGTAAATATAGACACCAAAGGCGTTATGAAGTAAGACAAACAATATCTGTTGTATAAGCACAAACTCATGACCTTTTATCCAACTTTAACAATACTAACACTACACAGAACTCCTTTTTTTACACTATCATATAAACATCATCTCAGACTTTTTCATTACGCCATTGCTCAATACTGTTTACTCCAGGGGTTCCCAAACTGTACACTGCGGGATCCCCAGAGTGTCACGCTTTCCCAGGTGCGCGGACGACGTTCACAAATAACGGACTTAAAGGAAATACTTAGTTATAATATGTACTACTTTATATTCTCCTGATAACAATTGATTGTTAATGTTTTTATGGTACTAGCTGCTAATAGCTGCTAATTAAATTTATTTAGTTCTCCCAATTTATTAGCTACCTTACCCATCGAATACGGTTATAGATCGGCAAACGACTATAGTGAGTAGGTACCGATATTATATAGGTAAGTGGTGTTGTCAATTGGGGAAATGTGCCGTTGGACATATTTAGTTCTCGGTGCTAGGAGCAAGTATCGTTATTTTTTTGAGTTAGCTGTAAAAGTAAGTAAGTAAATCTTTACGTCCATATTGAGTTTGAGATTGGTATAGTCAGGTCGATTAGCCGAACGTACTTTAGACGCACAGTGATAGGCTGCAAACCTATCGCCAACACCGTCACTTATCCTGTCCTGGGCAATGTAGTTTTTACTGTAAAATTTAAAAACAACATTTTGAGTTGTTCAACGTGAGCATTGAACCTGGGATCTTATGTATTCTATGTCAATACCAGACCACTAGATCACATAGGTCACCTGTAAGTAAATAAGTAATAATTAATATCACCAGGCAAACTATACAAGTTGATATAACCCTATAGTAATCAAATTGGTTTTTTTGTTATCAAGATGTTTAATTAATTAGCAGTGTACATTAAAAAAAACATCTAGACCCAAAAATTTAGACAGATCGCTAGAGTTAGGCCTTAATGCTAAAACCTCGAAATAACCAGGCGATAAAACAATAATTTTCAGTAATCTACTCGTGGTAAACTGCTGTGCAGCACCAAAGCAAGGATCCACTGCCTTATCTAGTCCGGCTGTCATAATGATTATGTCATTTTCCGCCCCGGAGGGTGGGGCAGCGGTAAGAGTTGCACAATAGGCCTAACAGCCAGAGGACAGCGACGCACATGTAATATCTGTGGTATGTATAGGCCATGAGTATCTGACCATCACGAGAGCTGTATGTTTATTCGCTAACTTCTCACAAAATAAAATTTCTTTGATAAAGGTACGATTAAAGTAACAACGTTTAGGGAAACTAGTACATTATATTCTTCTAAGATGCAGTTTACTCATACTTTACAGGAAGTCGTAGTACAAAAGGTTTAGAAGCCCTTGCTCTACTCTGTTTTACGATGGCTGTCCTAATTTGGTGTTATTAGGAATAACCTTTTGTTCTTTATGGTTTGGTCGTTAAAGAAAAACTTTTATTTTTATTAGGTTTGTAAGTTATGGCGCTTTTATAATCGATCTTTCTTGTTTATTGAGTTATCGTTGAAAGTTTGATTGGTTGGATCAATAACCTACTTAGATATAAGGACAGAAATAACCACGAAGTTATTTAGGAGTACAGCTTGAATTTGGTAGAACTAAGTGAAGAAAGGGCTTTGATATGTACATTTATGAGGCAAATTAGCCCCTTTCTGGGGCCGGTTAAGGATACTTTTAGGCTATGCTGCCATGTCTTCCGTATTAATTAAATCTTATTAACAGTCATAAGTCATTAAATACAAAGTCATGTCTGGGTTTTGAGTAAAGAGATGGCTTCGCTACTCAAGCACATTTAGAGAGATTTCATAATTATTTCACCTGTGCACTTTAACTGATTGAACGAATTACAACCTAAAATAAATAAAATAATAAATAAACTCATAACTAACACGAAGTTTGTTAATTACGAAAAAACTACGATCATCTTCTTTCACGGTGGCGCCAAAAACGCACAAGATTTTTGTTATTAAATTACATATATAACTTAAACATGCCGTCGTATTTAGTATTTTTTACATAGTTTTTGTCGTTGGCGTTAGCATTTGCCATAGCCCAAGTTGAGTTTGTATCAAGTTACCCGATGTATCAATATCCGGCTAAATTTATTTGAAATTAGTCATAAGTCGTCATAGGAAGTCATGTCAGGGTCTTGAGTAAAGCACTGACCTGCTTTATCAAGCCTATTTAGTGAGATTTTAGTGTAACGAGGAAATAATATTAATAATTATTAATAATTCCTACAACAATAATTTCTTTCAGAACTGAAGGCTTGTGTACTATAACTGAACTAAATTGTACAAAGTGCCACCAAAATCGACAAATTTTATTTAATGTACGAGTATATACATGCACTGGCGTAATTCAATAATTACAAAAAAAACCTGCAACATCTTTCGATGGCGGCAAAACTCCAATTTAGTGTTTCTCGTTAAAAATATTTCTTTATGAGCTCATGTATTCAAGGAGCACAGAAAACGGTGAATGCAAGTAAAAAGTGCGTTAGCAATCAACAAATTGTAGAGGTATCACTCATGTCAAAGAAAACGATATGAAAAAGGTGTACTTAATCATGTGTACTCTGCACGGGAAACTGACAGCTGTCACTCGAGCAACGCCATGACGCGGCGTTGGTGGCTCATGTTTGTCAATGTGTTTGGATAATCTGTAATCTTAACAAATATTTGTCAACTGCCCGACTAGTTTAAGCGGCACCGAGAAAAACGCAGTTTAAATTTAGTAAATTTTTGTAATTTAGTAAATCGTCTCTGTGGTCTAGCGGTTCAGTTGTTGGACTTGACTGCATGAGGTCCCGGGTTCGAATCCCGGGTCGGACAACAAAAAGAAAATTAATTGTTTCAAATTTTCTAATAAAAAAATGTTGCTCGGGATTGGAAATGTGCCCGGTTGGCGATAGGCTTACCGCCTATCACATTGTGGGACAGTGTCTTCGGCTAGTCGTGGGTGCCCTAGTTGTGCCTCTGCCTACTTCTTCGGGGATATGGGCGTGAAGATACATTTATTTTTATTTTTTGTAACATCTACATGTATAAAATCCAGCTTTCACTCGCGGCTTTGTCCCCATACCAATTTATATATTTTTTATGATGTATAAAATATTAAATTCCTGTAAAGTAGCAAAGCAGTTTGTGCGTGAAAGAGTTACAAACACCTATCCATTCTTACAAACCTATGCATTTATAATTTTAGTAAGAGGGGATTTTGCGTGGTCATGTCACCACGCTTAAACCAATGGACCAATTATGTTAATTATTTTGTTGTTTAGGTTGTTGACATAGAGAAAAACCAGGAAAATTGCAAGGAAATATAATACTTTATTTTGTTCTATACAAACTATTAGTAGCTGCAGTTAATATCAAGCGATACAAAATATGCTGGCTCTACTAGTTTTATATCATTTTAAGGAAAAAATAACTATCTTTATGCCCATATTTCCGAAGAGGTAGGCAGAAGCACAACCAGAATACCCACGACTAGCCGAAGACACTAAGTCCCACAATGTGACAGGTGGCAAGCCTATCACCAACCTGGCACAAATCCAATCCCGAGCAACGATCTTTTATCATTAAATTGAAAACACACAATTTTCTTTTTGTTGCACGACCCAGGAATCGAACCCGTCAAATGCATTCAAGTCCAACAACTGGACCGTAAGACCACAGAGGCGATATAATTTTGTTTAGATAATGTGCACAAATAAAGAAATTAGACTTTCGTTACAGCTCAACCTTCACAACCTTGTGTTTTCTCGTTGCCGGTAAATCTTACTTGATGAGATTGGGTAAGAATGCTACCGGTACATTAATTATTATAGCGACTTATGACTTCTTTGGAATCATTTTAACTCAGTGTTGAAAAATCGGTATAACTTGTAAATTAATAAAATTTGACTAATGGCAGATGTTCACGCCCACGCCACACTAAAAAAATACGCGGGAGAGGTTTGGCGCCATCACGAGAAAAGCCGGTTTGCAGTTTTTTTATGATACATTTCGTTTAAATATTAATGACGTGTTTTGTGCAAATGAGTGAAATATGTTGGTGGCATTTGGTACAATTTTATTCAGTGAAAGTGCACGAGTATTCACGAAGGAATTAGAGTATCAAAATCTCCCACGATGAGCGTACCAGTATTAAAGCTTTACCTAAGCCTGACATTACGGCAAAGACTTATGACTTATTTTGCATAATCTAAGACCGATTTTATAACAACTCGATGGGATAATAATATTATGCAAACTAATTATACTTAACTAATCATAAAAAAACCTTTATAGGAATTTTCATTCCATTTGTAGCTTAGTAATCAACTACATTTATTGAAAAATGATAACAGTACAGTTGCTATGAGTGGGAAAATAGAATTATTTTTCTATTTTTTTACAATTTTCCTCGGTTTACTCGTTGTATCAAAAGGAAATTTAAAAAATCTAGTAAGATATCAAGATACATTTATTTTTCAATGTGATCTATCTAACGATTTTGATAAAATTTTAAACTACTTTTTTTGTACCTATATTGGTCCAATTAAAATGTAGGGTTTATGGTATAAGGTAAATTGAAGGGTTAGTCTTTAACCGAATATCTCAACTGATTCCTGTGGGATACTAAACTTAATACGCGGTCTAAGTTACTGGCAACATTCAACATTGCTATACATATAAAATTATTTTTTTAGTATTGTCGCTTAGCCATGTCAAGCACAATATGTCACGGTGCTTTATATATGTGTCCTTACTCACATGTTTCATTTATGTTGTATGTATGTATTTCAGTATGTTGAGGCACTGGTCGTACCACCCGCGATTATACCTACTTATTCCCTAAATGTAAAAAGGTGACAAATCACCTGTAAGAAGAAGAAGAAAAAGAACATTGTTAATTACCCAGCCCGGAACCAAACCTAAGACCTAATGTAGTCAACTCCGATACCGGACCACTAAATCATAGGGACAATCGCTGAACTTTTATTTAAATTTAGCTTTGATTTAATGACAGTTGATCCGTTAATACTACAGTTAAATGTGAATACCCGTGTAAGCTCTTATTAAGACAAGGTATTATGGCGTGAATATATCAATCAAGCAGCTTAACGAACGGGTCGCGCGTACGTACTAACAAAAGATCTGGCAGTTTATAAATAGCTATCTTTACGCCCGTTTCCCCGAAGAGGTAGGCAAAGGTACGACCAGGGCACCCACTTTTAACCATAGGTGCTCCAAGTGTGATAGGAGTCAAATCGAGCACGTATCCAATCCGATCTGGATTGTAATATTGTTTTTTACATATTAGAGTTGCTGAGCCGGCTGACGTTGTTCTTCTTCATTTTGATTATTGAATTAAAATGAACTTACATTTTTTTAATTCATAAGAAACTTCTTCTGATAAATAATATGCAACAATAAAAGAATTTGCGAAATCCGTTCATTCGTTCACACGTGATGCGATGTCCAGGAGAAATGGGAATTGTTTTTTTAAAAAACATTTGAAAAATTTCTTTTCAGTTATCCGACCTAGGAGTTGAACCCGGCACCTCATGTAGTCAATGCCAACACCGAACCACTTAACAATAGAAAAATTATATATATTTTGAAAACTAGGAAAAAAAAAACATTTTGATTTTTCCCCTACAAACTGAAGCGGTAAAACGAAGCTCGTCGTAGCAGCTAGTTTAAAATAAAAGAAAAAATTCGAAAAATCTATCCGCAAAATAAGTGTACGAGAAACACTTTGATATTATTAATTTAAGGGAGAGCAACAGAGGACAGATAATAAATAAACTGTTATTGATAATGTCTATCCAGTACAGTGGTGTTTAATCTTTGGTCATACGTTAACTGTCACACGCTCGTCAGGGATCCGATAAGGTGGAACGTTGGAGTACCTAAACAAGTATACATTTGCCAATATTATACTAAAGTATTTGATAACAGGTCGTTGGTCTATAAACCTTAGATTTGTGATGATAAAATATCTCTACCTGAGGTTTATTTGCGCGTTGATAAATTTCTGGCGCGAAAAAATCATAGTCCAATCGACAAGATGGGAATGGTGAATGCAGGTTATTGTCTTAAAAATCCGGTTGGGATCCAGAATGGTGAATAAAATGTAGAAGAATCTGTTTTTAAAAAACATTTATTAGCTAAAAACAAATGAAAAAAGGATAAAGTATCTTCACGCCCATATCCCCGAGGAGGTAGGCAGAAGCACAACCATCGCATCCATGACTAGCCAAAGACACTAAGTTCCATAATGTGATAGGTGGCAAGTCTATCGCCAACCGGGCATATATCCAATCCCGAGCAACATTTTTTTTTATTAGAAAATTGGAAAAACCAAATTTTCTCATTGTTGCCCAACCTGCTAATCGAACCCGAGACCTGATGCAGTCAAGTACATCAACTGGACCGCAAGACCACACAGGCGACAAAGGCGATAGAAAAAAGTATGCCCAAATGAAAATGAAAAATAAAATGGTGTTTAGATATTTATTTGTTTTCGGTGAGGTTGGCTGAAGTACGATTCTCTAGAAATGACAAAATATTTGTTATTCTTACTACGAAGATCTGACGAAATAAACTCTGCGAGCTTCTCATATGGGTAACAGTACCTACCTAATCTTAGTTGAACATTCATACTTATAAGCTTTCGTATACTAATAAACAAAAGAACTAGTTTTTTTAAATTTCTGTCTCCTATCTCCTTCGTATTATCTTTTGTACAAAAGATTATTCACTCCAATTGCGTCAAACAAAATTTAAGTTTTCCGCCATATTGTCAAATTCATGAAAATAATGACGACATACTCAACCCGTCATTCAGGGAGTGTATCTGAGTAACCCTCACACTCTCATAAGAGTTGTTTAAGAGTGTCTGTGTTACGTGGTATCATTTTAGTATCCTAGTAAACCTATTGTTATGAAATACTACTAGCTATTACACGAAGTTTTATTTGTTCTTTTACAGCATTTAAATTATCAGACTTCGATTTGAGTTTATAAAATGTTCTGTGTTGTAAAAACTTCGTAGTTACCAATACTTAAGCTATTACAAAAAAAAAAATTGTTGAAAGAATTGTTAAAACAAAATGATCAGTAAAATTGATGTCTTGAAGTGAAGACTTTATAAGCACCGCGGAACTTTAGCGCTACGAAACAAAAAAGAGATGTTAGACGAATACTTTTGAAAGTTTCATTTTATTTTGTGTTAACTTGTAATGTATTTTTATAGACTATATTATATTAAAGAAGTATAACTAAGTATTTAACTTACCGAGTTCCTAGGATGTTCCTGATGTTTAGGATGTGAAGTCTTTATCGCATGTTAGCGAAGTATTCCTTAAATTAATATCGATTATTCCACTATGTATTGCACTGAGTGAAATTTAGTGGTGGTCCTGCACCCATTTTAGGTATTAGTAGTCTTTGTTGCATGCTTAATTAAAACATAAGTCAAATAAAGATTTTTTTTTGACTTATTTATTTAACATCTTTGGTATTTATGCGACGTGTATTTCTTACTATTTAAAGTGATCTTTGTTCTTGTATAACATCAAAAGAACTTTTGGGTTTGAAAAATTTATTTTATTAATTATCTACTATCTATATTACAATGACGTTTTAATTTCTATTGCTGGATAAGACAAAAGCATGCCAGCCTTTGATCCATAAAAGAGTCGTCCTATGTCTAAGAAGTTGCGAATCACAAGCAGTGAAACTCAGACGTTCATTAACATAATAAATATCCACGCCCCGGGTACGTCTCGAGTGTTCGGAAACTTCGAGTACCGCAGTTTCAGTGTTATTCATAAAATATGCTAATTTAAATTCAGTGGATAGTGCACTTAACCCTTGAACGTCTTCTCCAAATTGAACCTATTCAATTACAAGTGCTCCTCGGTCTAGGTCCTGTAGTTTCGGCGCAACAGATTTCATTAGCTGAACACTTTATAACAGCTTTGAACCTGGTTTCATTATTTCATTGAAATATTTCGTTCGTCAAATTATTAAAACATGTGGTTTTTAATAGACTAAAAAGGTGGAGATTATGTGGTCGACTCCTATGTTTTTGTATGTTAATCGATTTCTCCGTCATTTCTGGCCTAATTTTATTTTTTTACTTTAAAGCGCGCACTTCCGACGCGGGCACAATGACCAACTCTGGATCTGATGATGCAATTCCTTGAAAATCGACAAAAAAAGATTTAAATTTATGTGCAAGTCGATGACTTACTTGTTGAAACCCAAATCTGCACATTCTTTGTTTTATATTTTACGTCTGAATAATATTTTCTTATTATTATGATGTTGCAACATTTCATGAAAAAATATATTTTTAAAAATAATTAAAAATATTATGTACAGGTTTTTTTTGGCAACCCATTTTTAATACATTCTGTGATATACTACATTTATTATAAAATACATTTTATTCTGTTATCAGCTGGTGAAGGTCGACTTAGGTTCGGATCTTAGACCATTAGTTTTTTGAAGTTTAAATGAGATTAAACTACAATTGTTGCAGTGGCTTAAATAAGGTTTATGGATAATTGGAACAGGTTATAAGAAAAGTAAACTTTATCAAGCAGTACTGACATGAATTTGCAAAACCAAAATAATAGTTTATGCAAAACCAACCGTACTTGAACCCCTTAATGTCTTCTACAAATTGAATTACAAGTGATCCTTGGTATAAGTTTTGTAAATTAAGTCGACAGATTTCATTAGTTGAAGACTTTGTGACGGAGTTGGACTTAGATTGATTATTTAATTGTCTCGTTTATCAAATTATTTTCCTTATAGTTTTGATAATAATAGAAAACTCGCCGACAAATAGAAGAGGAGATGAGAAGATTACCTTGCAGGTAATATTTTTTCTCCAAGTTATGGTTCGGGTCCTCTGTGTAGAAAAGACCATCCGCCATGTTGCCTGGCCGCTTGTAAAAGGGCGAGCAAGGCGCAACAGGTTATCACCAACAAGATCACTGGTGGTAGAATGCTGTACAGCAATTTGCTCTGTTAGGGATCCACCATCTTTCCTATTCCTGCTGGTATGAGAACAATGTCATGTACTGGCTAGGAGCTAGGAGAGGCTAGGAAGACAGAAACGCATTTGTTCGCTGTCTTTTCCCAATACAAAAATATTTTGTACACAAAACAAAGAGAATTATATAGCTTAAACTAAAAATAATTAAACCTCTAGAAAGAATACTATAAACTAAAACAATCAGTGACCCTCGGTACAGTTTTTTAGTTCTGATAAAGGAGAGACAATATTTCTCTGAATCAAAAATATAAATATAAATGTTCTAAAATAATTAAACACTTTTGAAACTAAAATGTTTTCAAAATACGAGAATGCACATGAGGGACTGTACTTATCAATATTAAAAATGTATGTTTTATAAATATCAAGACGAATAATTCCCTTAAACACAGACGATGGAAGAAAACATAAAAGTTTACAGCCACATCTAAGTATCTACACACAAAAGTTATTGGTCAAAGTACTCAAGAAAATGAATTTCAATTTCAAATGTCTGGGTTTGCGGGGAGAAATTGAGACATTTAGGAAAATTACACTTATTCTTCAAAGAATTCAAAAACTACCTACATTAAAATGTTCCAGATGAATGCCAGCCTCCCCCACTGAAACACAAAGATGGAGCCACTCCATACGAATTTGTGAAGAAAAATGGGAGGCACCTGCAACTAAATGCATTCGAAGGGTGTAGTTGTCACAGAGGCTTTTGAAGTGCGTTTATTTTGTGTCTCGGGTGCTGACATATTGTATCATTACGCACATGTGTTACGAGGGTGCGAATTTTTCGGGGTATGTACAAAGTCCTTTGTCTGATTTGCAGATTTTAAAGTATTGAACCATGCAGTAGGTTTCCTGTGATATCTTTGATGTGATCCTTTTAAAAGGCTTATACTCGTATCAAAGATCAGCTCCGGGGATATAACGCGTTTATCTTTTTTATAACCGATTGTTTTGATTGATACAATACAATAATGTAAAATGCTTTCAGTAAAAAGGTTGATACAACACATTTATGTAAAATGTTTTTAGTTTTACCTGTAGACAGAAATATGATTTTTACAGCATTGAGAGTTGAAATCGAGAGTTTTCAAAGGATTTGAATCTTCAATCTTCTTGTAAAGTGCTTTTGCAGAGGCTTGCCTGCATTGTTATCATCGACGCCGGATCAAGTCCAACGCCGGACTACTAGATACAAAAGTTTTTCGTTAACCGTAGAACTAAAGATGCTGCAAAATCGAAATGATTTTGCTTAATATATCTATAATAAATTAAAAAATGTATGTATGTATATTAATATTGAACATACATAACGATGTGACAATTATTTTTTCGAAAAATAGGCAATGATGTGGGTGTAAATGTAAAAAAAACATGCATTATTTTAAGTATTACTCAAAAGTACTAGTAGAAGTTGATAAAAGTAATGCAGTCTCCTCGGAATACCAATTTACTAAAAATCATCAAAATCGCTTCGTAATTGGCCGAGTAGTCACGAAATAAACAAATAAAAAAAACAGTTGGTTAATATGGACGTATCAACTCTAAATATGAATCTACCAAAAATACACTCCAGACACCTAAGGTAGGTTCAACGGTTTCTAACAATGATTTCATGTTCGTTTTAACTGGAGAGGGCGGCGGGGTTTGTCACTGCACATGATGTGATGTATTGAAGGAGGGAGCTGAGGGTTTCCGAGCCCTCCGTCCCTAAGTAGTTGATTATTATTGTCATTTGTTACTTTCGTTTTAACGTTTCCCTCAAAGCGACGTTTTCTTTTCGAAATCCGTTCTTGTTTTTGTTTCAGATGTTTCCAATTAGTTTTTAGGTGTTCTCAATTTTGACGCAGTGCAGATGTTTTTATCTTGTTTCTTTTTCTTTTATTTTAATTATACTGCTACTCAACAGTTCTTGATTTTTATCCCTCAACTCAAACATAGATTTTGTTTCCCATACTGTACTGTATACAGTATAGTTAGCAGGCAAATGGTATTCTTTAAAAAAGTACTTGACGCCCATATTCCAGAAAAGGTAAGCAGAGTTACAACTAAGACACTAGTCGAAGACACGAAGTCTTACGATGCGATATATAGCAAGTCAAAATGGACGCATCCCTGGCCAAATCCGTTCTTTAAGACACACATTTTTTGTTACCTGAACAGGGGTTCAAAAAATTTGTGTCTTCAGGAAAAATGTGTTCTTCTTCCCTCCAGGAAGTTCTGTCGAACCCAGAACTTCCTGGAGGCAAGTCCAACACCGGACCGTCACAGAGGCGTTCTTGAGGATCCAATTACCACAGCACAGATGTTATAAGAATGGCATCAATCTGGTCGAGTGTATTAGCAGTCTTACATAAATCAATGAGTTCATCATTCAAAATCATCAATCAAAAAGTAATACGGTTAACTAATTGTGGGTGCACTAGTTGCATAATATCTATTTGCTCGTGCAACTACAATAGTATTAAGTTTGCTAAAAGTGCGCCGAAAAAAATGTCAAAAAGTCAAGTTTTTGTTGTGTAGATGTGTCGATTAAATTACTCCGTACTCTCATCTTTAATAGAATATCAAGTCAAGTCTACCTTTTTATTAAGATCTAGTAAAAATTGCTTAAACGTTTAACGTTTGTTGTATGGAATTTAATATTTACTTTATTGTTATTTAATGTTGAGCAAAAAATACGAAAAAACACGTTCATTGTATGGGGACCACCCTTAATGTTTTATTCTTTAATTTTTAGTATTTGTTGTTACAGCGGCAACGAATACACATCATTTGTGAAAATTTCAGCTCTCTAGCTATCACGGTTAATGAGATACATCCTGGAGACAGACAGACAGACAGCGGAGGCTTAGTAATACTCTTTTTACAATTTTGATACGGAACCCTAAAAAGGAAAATTGTTAATTAAAAATTCCATGTGTTTTACGTTAAAACGGCAGAATATATCGAATGTAACCTTTAATTGGGGACATTTTTATTAAGCATAGATGGGAGAACATATATTCTAGGTCAATTGGACGGCAAAATTTCTTGGACATTTCTTGGATAGGATGCAAGCAAGATAATTGTCCTCTTTCAAGAAACTAATGGGTTGCAGTTTGTATGGAACGGACCATAGCTACGTGGTGACCACATGCTGGAATCCAACATGTGGTAGCAATTGTATTATGAGACCGAGATGAAAGAATAGTCAAAAGTACATTCGAAGTTATGAGGAACTCAGAAAAGTTGTAAATTCCATTTTAAAACAAAATTTAATATAATTAAGCTGATTCCCAATTTCAATATTGGCTGATTTTCGCATTTCAAAGGTTAGCATTTCTTCGGATTTTGCTCCGAATAATCTGCTGTAAGGGAATAATTTTGGTCATTTCATCTCCTTTATTAGATTTGTCGGGGCCAACTTCGATTCAACTTTCAAGATATTTGTAATAAATTTTTATGTTTCAAGTTTATCATGTTATTTTGAATTTTTTTGTTATTTAAAGTTAATCATTAGATTGAACAAAAGTATGCCTAATGTAATGGCTTTTTCAAACTTGCCACAAAAAAAAATAGACGCTTGTTTAACTAAACACTGCTTAAAATTTTCATCCAACCAATAACGTGCAACACCATGAGAATCAAATTTTATATTTTTAAAAAGAATAACGAGTGTCTGTTTTTTATATTACGACCTCCCTTAAGTTTCTTTAGGCAAAATTAAAAAGAAATACAAGGAAAAATCATTGTAAATAAAGAAAGAGCATAATAATCTATACTTATCTACTCGTATAAAACAAAAAATGTCCTGACTGTCTGATTCATCATCGCCGTGCAAAAACTGTTACAGTTAGTCATGAAATTAGGTAATTTTATTGAGTACACACCCGCTAAGGACAGACTTTTGGAAATTCTTTCGCTAAGAGGCCGATATAGTTAGTTGAAAGTTTGTATGGAAGTCTGTCATTTTTCAAGTTACAGAATATGAACATTATTTTTCGGCTACTTATTAGAAATGAGTAAACGTATTTAAGCGTTTCTGAAAATTCTACCCTTAAGAGGGTGAAATAGGGGTTGAAATTTGGTATGAAAGTCCTTATTAATGGGCTATAATCAGTTAATATATTAACTGCCACGCGAGCAAAGCCGCCAGTAACAGCTAGTAAGCCTATACCGAAATAAATAAATTGTGCCTATTTCCGTTTTTTTGAGCGTTTTTTTAATAATAATATGTATTTGCAGTTTCTGGCACGGGCCTTTGAGTACCCAATAACTATTTTTCTTTTTCTCCACGTTTTTCAACTTTAATGGAATGGATGGCTTGACATGTGCTTCATTCGAATGTAGGACTTTTTGATTGTGGATTGCTTATTATAATGCCTCCAAAGTCCTTATAATACAAATTAGCTTGAATATTCCTGCCTTCAAATCTACAGGTATTCCCTGTCATATTTCAATTGAGAAAAATCTGGCAAATTAACTGAAGAAAACCCTACCTACACTTTTACAAGTCATGACCATTTTTATGACTGTACACCTCGTTTCTTACCACCTGGAAACTTATTAACTTACTTTTTAAGGAAGTCGAAAAAAGAAACTTTAATCCGTCTGTATGTTTGTTACACGTTTACTCGTCCAATAGCCAACCAATATTGATGGTTCTTTAGAAAGATCTATTCTATGGTTATGATTCCGTGGATATAATTATGATCCGACTAGTAGTTTATTAGTTTTACTTAATAGTGCTCAAATTTTATTATTTTGTGTACTTAAAATCTATATATTGGTGAAATGTGTATGAACGTGCGGATGTATTTTGAAATAATTAAGTGCCAAAAAACTGTAAAAACCTACTCCAACTGTTCCATTATTTTGATATTTCTTTTCACGATTTGATAATTCTTTTTTTTTTCAAAATGGTTCTACACACATTCTATTAACATCCTACTCGTATTTTTGAGTTACACTTAATAATGATAAGGTCATCAAGATTAGCGAAAAATGTATGCATTACTGTTGTCCGCTGCGTTGCCCGCGTGGTCCCACAGGAACATTATATCGGGATAGAAACTATCCTATGCGTTAATTAAAGTTACCCTCTATGCGTGTACCAAATTTCATGAAAATAGCTTCAGCTGTTTTAACGTGAATTAGTAACAAACAAACAATCTTTTTCGCATTTATAATAATAGGATTAAGTATAACTCAAAAACCGCGTTTAGGATCACGATAAAACTAATTCTTATGGGACCATTTCGAAATCATGGTCCAACCTTTAAACCAACAAATCGGTTAGTTATTGGCCAAGTAATCGCGTAACAAACGTACAAAAAACATGCAGTCAAATAGAGCACCTTCTCCTGTTTTAGAATCGGTTAAAAATGAATTATCAAATCGCAAATTACTACTAAATAATTGCAGTCAGGTTTTGGATTTCACTGCTCTTAAATATGCTACACAAAGTTTAAAATCCTTAAACTTGGGTTTAAGAGCGCACTTGGGACAACACTTAATAATAATTTAATTAATTTGTGGTACTTATTTGCAAGTTCGTGCAGTTATTACCGTGTAATATCTCTCTCAACCACTCGCCTCGTTCCTAGCTGTTATTAAAAATTTCCTCATTATGCACTACGCTTAACCACTTTCCCCAATGATCTTATATCAATTACCGGCTTAAGCGTAGAGCACACTGCGAGGGTGCTGAAAATTTAATAAAATACAAGATGGTTTTAATTCACTCCCACGATGAATATATATTTAGGAATTATTAAAATATAAGCTGAAGGCTCCGAATATCAGAATATTAAAAGATAAAAGGCTTTGTGTTTAGGAATTCTTAAAGTAAAATAATGAAATACCGTCACGCGCTGCTTCGTTATAAGAAGCTAGTTATACTTTCATTAGCCGTTAAGGGCTGCTTGAGTAAGAAACTTTAGCTGGATGTCGTAAAATAAAAATGTGTTATTGAAATCTGACCATAAGGATGCTGGAGGCCATGTGAAGTAAAGAAATTGAAAAGGACCATACATCCATACACCTAAGTGTAAGAAAAAGCCGGGATGAAAGCTACGATGATGATGATTACGACATGTAGCCGTGTTGGTCCGGCCTCCTTTGTAGAATAGACCATCTGCCTTCCTTGTCAGGCAGCTCGTAAAAGGCGAGCAAAGGCTCACTGTCACTAACACCCTGAATTCTGACTAGGTGGTAGAGTTTAGCAGCGACTCGCCCGGATTGGTACCACCGCTTTACCTATTCCTGCCGCCATAACGTCATGACGTGTTCCGGCGCGGAGGGTAAGGTAGCCGGTAAACTTACTTTTGTTCGAGGCCTAACATCCCGGCTCCAGGTTGGCAACGCACCATTACCACCTATGGTGTCTCTAGGCGGCGTGAATTTCTTACCATCAGGAAATCCGTCTGCTTGTTTGCCTTCCAATGTTATAAAAAAAAAATGTAGCAGCAGCTTATAAATTCGAAACTAGTCGGCGTCGAGATGTGACGACCCTATCGCCCATTGGTTTTAATCCACAAATGTTAGGTTATCAGATTATTACACTAGTGCAGTCATAACCAGACGCCAGTGCTGTACAGCAGCTTGCCCGGTTGTTGGTATCACAATCTTACCTGTGTCTGTCATCATAGCGCCAGTGATTATCATTGTCGTGTTACGTGCTGGAAAGTAAAGCAGCTGTTAAAATTGTACACCTGGCTTGAGATTTCGTCCATAAGGTAGCGAGGTATCTATAGGCGATGGATTCCTCCTACCACGAAAAATGCCGTCAATTTGTTATTTAAATTTCTCTAACAAACCGTCTTGATCGATGATAAAGGCGTAAAAATATGTACTTACTTCTTTTAAAATAATAAAAAAACAACAAAAAATCCATCCACTTATTTTCCTTTAAATCCGTACAGGATTTATACCCTATGTATTGAAAACGATTTATGTGTTCAGTGCCTTAATTATGTCAGTATTAAGTTCCGTTGGAACCAATTAGCTGAAGATTAAACAGTTCTAGGATTTCGTATAAATTTTAGAATCAAGTGGATTATTGCGGGGATTACTCGAAAACAGGTTGTAATTATTGGAATCAGATTAGATTCCAACTAATTAAATTTCGCAATGAGATTTAGTGAGATTTCTTAGTTGATATTCTGAGCCCTTACTTAGGCACCTGCCTTCCTGCCAGGCAGCTCTTAAAAGGCGAGCATAGGCTTACCGTCACTAACACCGTGACATCTGACTAGGTGGTAGAGTTTTGCAGCGATTTGCCCGGATAGTACCACCTATTACCACCTAGGCCCTTGCATATTCCTACCGCCATGACGGCAGTGTGCCTCGTTGACGTGTTCTGGTTCGGAGCCACCTTTGGTGACTCTAGGCGGTGTGAATTTCTTACCATTAGGAAATCCGTCTGCTTGTTTGCCTTCCCTTATAAAAAAAATACATTTTAGCCTTGGTTATTAAAAAAAGTAGAAACGTTGAGTTGAGATTACTCGCTCGTATTCGTACCAACGTTTTATCTATTCCTGTCGCTATACCTTCATTGCTCACCCTTGTAGTGTTTCGATCTGGAGCTGGTAAAATGTGATTTATAAAGGAAAGGCTTCATATCAGTCAATATCTTGAGGTTAGCAGCTACAGCAAGCAAATGGTAAGCTGTAGGTATAAAATTATTGCTGTCAGAATTTTCTAAAAAAGAGACAAAAGCAGAACTCTACCATCTATACCTAATGTAAAATGATCGTGACATGCTCATTCTCATTTCAAGGTAAAAAGTAGACAATAAATCTGTGGTGTAACGCTCACTGACCTCATTCGTAACAGTGAAATCCGCGCAAGAGTGGGATTGAAAGAAAGTGTTAGTGTTGAAACCGGCGTGTTTGTATGAAAAGGGTAATGAATGTGAAGGAAGCCAGACAGGTTTGTCAGGATCGTGAGGTCTTGCACTCAACACTCTCTGCCTACCCCGTAAGGGACTTGGCGTGAAGATATGTATGTATGTAAGTAGACAATAATCGTGAATACAATAATTGTGTAACTTGATAGCTTATAGTCGATTTTATTATTTTCATCCAAAAAGGGATATTTCGTAAACGAAGAGAGAGCACATACTGCGGTAAGGGAACAATTTATGTTTATTGTACTTCGAAATGATCGAGTTTTGATAAACCGTAAAATGGAAACCAGTCACTCATTAAAGTGCCATTAATATTTTAATGCTTCCAGTTAAACTTGCAAATGAAGCTTTAGCAATTTCTTCGAAAGTAGAGTTTTGACTTGCGTTTAGCTTTTCGTAGGGTTGTCAATGTTTTAGAATTATTTTAGACATAAAAACATGTTAAACCTTTTTTTCAATTAACTTAAAAAAATAATGAGATATGTTCGACTCCTACATTTTCATTTATGTTAATTGATTTCTACATGATTTCTGAATCGATTGTAAAAAATCTTTTTTTTTAAAGAACTTCTCTACTTCTGAGGTTGTCCCATTGAAAATGATCTTCTGAAGGAATTCTAGGGAAACAGAGGAAAATATATTTTTCCGTACTTACATGATGTACCTACTTATTAAAGCCGAATTAGACTTTTTTATTTATACTACGCTTAAATTATTATTTTTAATCTTATACCAAAAATATGAATAAAATGTTTATATGCACTTACGTAGAAAAGGCATTCTTTGCGAAGCAATTTACAGCACTGCAATAAAGGAAACATATATATGTATATGTACACACTTACCGTCATTCATGATGCTTTTTTGCTAACCTTAGGCAGACCTGGCCTATTGATAATTGTGGTGCCTGTGGTAGTTTATTTTACCCTGAGACTATACTGCGAACCCGGAACTGATTAGCACAAACTAATTCTGTTGATTAACTGAATTTTTGCCGATAAACATCCAAGCAATAAGTATTAAAAATAATAATTTAGACGAAACATATATTTAGCTATAAATAAGAAAAGGTTGTAAAACCAAATTGATTTAAGACCGAGCAATTTTGATTTAAGCAAAATCCTTGTGAAATGAGTACACAAACATAAATAAATAAATATATATTAATTACAATTTCGAATCGCAACCCTAGTGTAAAGGTTGTTTTAAAATTATTTTAATATTATTCATCTTCTTTAAGATACACAAAGTTTGTTAAATTATAAACCCTGCATTATGCGAATATTTCCATTTTCTCAGGAATTAACGGTGCTACCTCGTTGAAAGGGCTGCCTTATCTAAATTCATGGACATCTTGAAAGGTGTTTTAGGAAGTTTAACCTTCGTGTAAATAGATATTTTCTTTACGCCTGAATTTAAGTAGAGCTTACTTCTTTTAATTGAAAATGTTACAAAAAAAATATTATGCGACGCCTATTATAATTGGAATTGTAAATAAATCTTATACCTTTAAATGCGCAATTCTTGTATATATATATATTTGTATATATATATATATATATATATATATATATATATATAGTTATTGGAATCTCGGAATCGGCTCCAACGATTTTCATGAAATTTAGTATATAGGGGGTTTCGGGGGCGATAAATCGATCTAGCTAGGAATCATTTTTAGAAAATGTCATCTTATTCGTGTTTAAACTGAAAACGTTATTCGTGTTTAAACTGAAAATGTTATTCGTGTTTAAACTGAAAAATATGACTCTTCCTGACATCTGTTGGCGAATAATAAGACTATTTTTGTGAGCAATAAAGTTGTTTCAGCAGATGGCGTTGTTAAGTGACACGAAGTCAGTGAGTGTTTGCTAAAAAAATACCGAGCAAAGCTCGGGCATCCAGGTACTGGTTATTTAATTTAGTTATATAATTTACTTCCTTTTCGACTCCTTCGGATTGACACCACTGCCTTACCCTTTTCTAGTGCATCAGTGATCGCTGTTTACTAATCGACAGTGCTGTGACTTCAAGTATATGGTAGCCAGTAAACTTTGCTTACGCCTATTGCTTAATATCTCATCTTTAGCTCTACACCGCTCTATTAACGACTATGTTGTTTTTAGGCCAACGTGATTCTTACCATTGAGAGTGCCGTTTGATTATTTGCCTTCCAGCCCATTGAAAAACTACCTAAATTGTCCCCCCCTGTTCGTTCTTTTTCTTTGCAGAATAGACCACCTGCCTTTTTGCCAAGCAGTTCGAAAAAAGGCGAGTGTAGGCGTGACGTTACTTACATCGTCACATCTGACTATTTTGTAGTCTTGTAGCGACTCCCGGATTAGTATCACTGCCTTCCCTTATCTTGCCGCTTTAATGTCAGTGCTTGCCATTGACGTGTTCCGGTGGGGGGGGGTTCCCCTCTTATCAGGTAGCCAGTAAACTAACTTTTGCTCGAGACATAACATCCCGGCCCCAGGTTAGCAACGCACCGTTATCCCCGTTGGTGTCTTTAGGCGGCGTGAATTTCTTACCATTAAGAAATCCGTCCGCTTGTTTGGCTTCCAATACGATAAAACAAATATCGATCATGAAATACCGCTTTTGGCAGTGACCTTTATAAATTACAGGATAGATAACGATAGTCGGTTCGCATTATTGTAAGACAACCATCGTCTGAGACAGCAAAGATGTCATTGGTGCAACGTGGTTTGTAATCGGAATCTTAGGCCACGTGAACACTACCAACTAACCAAAACCCCGGACTGCTATTTCCCTGTTATGTTCCTGTTTCTATCATTATGTCATATGACCGCCTCATTGGCTAGCGTACTCGCCTAACTGTATCGACAAATTCGCGAGGCTCGGGTTCGATTCCCGACGGGGGCAGGCGTTTGTGTGATGAACATTTAAATGTCTGCATTTCCGGGTCTGGGTGTTTATTAAATATATTCTGATATCTATTTAAGTATTTTTATGTAGTAGTATCGTGGACTAACACCCATAACACAAACATATAATTTGCTTACTTTGGGGTTAGATTCAATTTGTGTGACTTGTTCAGGGAAATATTTTTTTATTTTATTTTTTTATGGTGGCAGAAATAGGAAAAGCAGTAACACTGAACTGTAAAGTAAAACTGAATAACATTCTACCACTCAAAGTAATACCATATTTGTTTTCCGATAGTTTTGTTTTAGGTTAGTCGATAGCTGTCAAATTCATTAGACCGCCTCGTTGGTCGTGTGACTAGCTTATTTCTTTTATTTATGAAAAAGTACACTTTAAGAATTACTTTATTTAACTATTATTTTTTTATTTATTCACGCATGTATTACGGTTGTCGCTTGTATTCGTATTGCGATAATGTTTTTTACCTGCTGTTACAAATTTAATAAACTGTCGGAAACAGTGTAAATCGTATTTTTTTTTCTTTCTTTCTTTTTTCTTTCTTTAAAATTTATAGAAATTTATCCCACGCACAGGGCAAGTGCTAAAAAAATAAAAAAAATAAAAATACGATGCAAGTAACGAAAGTTATGTCCATTCTAAAAATGTGAATTTCATCGGTGATGAACTCATTTAGTGGGTACTCAGAATTGTGTATCTATAGGACATAACTACCCGCGTTAACGGGTTAGAAAGGAATTAAAAATTTCGCCACGGGACTTGAATCCTCAGGAGCTCAATTGGTTAGAGCATTCGTCGGCTTGAGACGAAAGGTTACAGGTTCAAATCCTGTCTGGGGCGAAATTTTTTCTTTCTTTAAAATTTATAGGGAACAGTGTAAATGTTTGCATGCGACCTAGTAAGACTCCGATTGCAATTCAAATAACAGTATCACAGTTAATTGTACTGTTTCTATTGCAGTTTTATTAACAGTATCTCTGGCCATTCCTTGGTTGCTTCAGGTTTATCTTCTAACTCCAGTAAAACAGCTACAAACGTTGCTTTTAGCTTTAGTAAGACGGGTTTAATTAGTTGCTCTCGAAATATTGCTGAATTAACACACATCTGTAATGTTTCATAAGGTTTGGTGTTAATTAGAGCTTTTAACGTGAGCTGCTATAGATAACGTTCATCATCATCATCATCATTTCAGCCATAGGACGTCCACTGCTGAACATAGGCCTCCCCCGTTGACTTCCACGTCGACCGGATGGAAGCGGCCTGCATCCAGCGAGACCCCGCGACCCTCATAAGGTAACGTTAGGTAAGGTATAGATAACGTTAGTTTACGTAAGTATCGAAATATATAGTCCATGTAAACTGGAATTTAGTTCTCTTAGTTATCAATAGAGGCGCTATAAAAGTTTTCTGGCGATTATTTAAACGACGATTATTTTTCTGACGATTATTTAGACGAGACGCAATTAAATTTTAGCGCCAAATACTCATGGTAAAGACTCTGACATACATATTGCGTTTTTGAATTGCTTTGAAGAGAAAGAGCTGAATTGCATTGAACTGCATTGAAATGGCAAGAAATAGCACATTAAGGATGTGATGTGAGCAGATGAAAATAAAAAAAAGCCTTTTATTTCTTTGCTAAACACACCCGCATCCGATTTACTCACTTCACAAAATGTATGTTACACAAATATGAAGATATTGGCGATGATTCTGCTATGAACAAACTAAACTTATTTTAGATGCACATTTTTTTAAATAAAACAAAAACAAAAGAGATGGAATATTTTAGGCATGACAGATTGTGACGTTTAAATCTACTTTTCCGGAGAACAGATTCAACGTCTGTAGAAAACTTGTGTATATGCTGATCTGACAGCATTAAAAGTGATTTGTATCCTTCTATAACTTTTGCTGAAAGAAAAAGCGGTAAATTAAAATTATTTTAATTAGTGCGTAACAAAATAACATTATTCTGTAATGTTTATTTGTTTTATAAATCTGCGAAAAGTCCACCTAATCGCCCTGTGCACGTATCTTCTACATGTAAACATAAAATATATCTTATACATATTACAAAAGAGAAGTAAACTCAATCTGTACTACATGAAGTATTTTATCAAAACCATAACTTAATACTTGTAAAAGTTAATTGATGCGCATTGCATATGGGATATATATCCCAAAACAAAGTTGTTAGTTAAATAAATTTTAACATTTTTGTATGTTTGTCTCTTTAGCTGTCCAACAAAAACTACTGAACGGATTTTTAACAAATTTTGTGTAGTAATAACTTGTAGCTAATTCTTTTGTTTCCATTACTAACAACAAAAAGTTACATCAACGCTTATCTAGTTTACTATAGTTTAGTTTTATAGTAGATATTTTAGTTGTATTGTTTACTATAATGAAATCGCCTTGTGTGGTACGTTTCCGTGGCAAAACTGGCAGCATGTGTGACATGTCTTAAACGCTGGTAAGCCAATGTGGACTGATAAAAAAAACAATCAAGGAACATGGCTAGGTGTGCTCCGGGTTGATGAATGTACAGCACTACCATCAAGCAAAGTACCATTTCGTGATCCATTACTTTGTATTTAGATATAATTGAATTAGATTAGAGAACGCGAAGCCCTGCGAATTACTGGGCTATGGTAATTAGTCCTCACGCAACTCTTTGTTATTAATACTGGTATCTTTACTAGACATTTTTTTTATTAGATCACTAGATCACTTTGTGTAATCCATACTTAATATTATTTATGAGGCTTAATACTTATTCATGGGTAAGGGCAGGCTCCGTTCGTTCGGAAATTTGAAAAGAATTACACTTATAAGATGTAGGTACCCGGGGTAGGTCTCCCCTACCCTCGGAGTAGGATTGATATCCAGTACCAAATTGATCGGGTATTATCCGAGGGTGGTGGCAAGAGCCTTCGAAACTGAGGTGTTTGTATGAAAAGGGTAATAAATGTGGAGGAAGCCAGGCAGGTCTGCAATAATCGTTACATTGTGCAAATTGGTACGCAATACTCTCTGCCTACCCCGTGAAAACATGTATCCTATCCTATTAATATTATAAATGCAAAAGTTTGTATGTATGGATGTATGGATGTTTGTTACTCTTTCACGCAAAAACTACAAAGCCGATTACGATGAAATTTGGTATGTAGGTAGCTGAAGACCCAGAATAACATAATATAGGCTACTTTTTATCCCGGAGTTCCCGCGGGATTGGGACTTACGCGGGTGAAACCGCGGGGCGCAGCTAGTGAGTATATATGTATGAGGCTCTTGTAGGTATTGGAAGAAAGGATTCTTATCTGAATGTGAATACAAATTGAGATAATTCCATAGTAAGCGAAGCAAGAATTTAAACTTAAATTGTCGCGTATTGTCATCATTTTTAATTACATGGGATATGACCTCGACCTAGTGAGAGTAAAGTAACTGTCTATAAGGGAAGACGGGACTGCGGCAGGCAGCTATATCAAGAGGGTCTACTGGCAGTTGAGCCTGTCAGTTCTCCGTCTAATTCTTCTATTTGTAACGTCATTGTCACTCTAATTTCTGAGAACTATATCGCGACTCACAACACTAACTATATCCTTACATTTTGCGGCAATTTTTGTATATTTAACCCGCCACCGTCCAACAATTGGTTCCCAGTGGGTTCCCACACCTGGACCAGCAACGCCTAGTATATAATACGGGAGACGGTTTTAAGTTGACAATAGAGAGCCGAAACAGGTGGTGACACCTGTCACATTTATGTGTGGTGTCTATAGGTAACTGTGGCAGGGGTTGTAGGCCTATGGTACAGTCTATCAGCAATCCTACTTTCTAGATTGGAGTAGGTAATAAGGTTAGTAGGAAAAAATAAAACAGCACTGTGCCACTACTGGTACTTGGTATTGATCCGTTTAACCTATGCTCACCACTTACGAGCTGCCCTGGAAGAAGGCAATTTGCCTATTTTACACAGGGTATGTACCCAAAGCCTGTACCTGGTGTAAAATAAAGTTAGTAGAATAAATGACGCTACTGCAACATTTTGCTATAAACGAGCGAATACTCATCTTTTTTGCAAATGTTTTCATTAAATAAATTATACGAATTGCCTGGCAGTATAACAGATTACCTACTCTATACAGAAAAACCTAATCAACACGGGGTTGTTCATTATACATACATACATATCGTCACGCCAAGTCCCTTACGGGGTAGGCAGAGATTATCGAGTGCCAGACCTCACAATCCTGACAAACCTGTCTTGCTTCCTTCACATTCACCCTTTTCATACAAACACGCCGGTTTCGGAGACAAGTTATTATGATCACTAAAAATTATATTGTATCAAAAATCACTTTTTCTTGTACACTTTACGTACATCAGCATTGATTATATTACAGTATTAGGTACAGAAAACCTTTTACACAGTTCGTAACACAGCGGCGGCGAATGGAAAAATGTGATTCAAGTTATAACTCTTTTAGGCCCAGTCGTATTGAATTTATGTAGCGGGAAAATCGTCTGGGTTTCCTTCTTCCACTACATAAATCATTTTCACATGGCAACATAGCGATTCTAGTTTGCTATAAGACGTTTGTACACCGCAGGCCATTAATAATTAAGTTGTGAACTTTCGTTAGGATTTATCTATGATTACGTATTGTACTTTAATGTTTTTCTGTGTTTTTTCTTGTGAGTTTAATGTTCGATATTCGTACTTTAATTTTCTTAATAATCATGCGGAAATGCCGGTTAGATTTTAGAACGAAGTTCCTTTTTGCGTGTTACACGTACTAAAAGTAATGGGAGTTAGTTTGGGTTCTAGTTATTCTTGTAACGAAATTTGTTTTTACAGTTCTTTTTAAACGAATATCGTTCAAAGCGAGATTAAAGTCATTTTATGTAGACATCCGCGGTTTAAACTACGTAGAAATAAATAGAAGCTACCTGCGGTTCCACATGAGCCATTTTTCTATGATGTTTTTGACGGTTACCACAAAGTACATAACCATAGTAGGTTACATTTAAAATCTTGAAAATGATGAGGAGATTGTTTCCTCCAATTGCCAACAGTAGTCCCAGTGGTCGGTTTTTGTCAATCGCACCGTGAAACGTGACCATGACGAAATGGATGGAGACTATGCGCCAGTTTGGTACAGCGCCTTTTCTATCCCTCTCACTTTTATGTCAGTGCTCATCATTGGTGCGTTTAATGAAAGCCGGTAAACTTAATTAAGTAATCAACGCCTTAAAATCTTGCTTCGCATTATTAATTAATCAGAAAATCCATCTGTTGTTTCCCCGTGTTGGTCCGGGCTTCTTTGCAGAATAGACCGTCTGCCTTCCTGCCAGGCAGCTCGTAAAAGTCGAGCATAGGCTTACTGTTACTAACACCGTGACATCTGACTAGGTGGTAGAGTTTCGCAGCGACTCACCCGGATTGGTACCATCGCCTTACCTATTCCAGCCGCCATAACGTCATGACGTGTTTTGGTTTGGAGGGTAAGGTAGCCGGTAAACTTACTTTTGCTCAAGGCCTATCGTCCCGGCCTCAGGTTGGTAACGCACCATTACCACCTTTGGTGTCTCTAGGCGGCGTGAATTTCTTACCATCAGGAAATCCGTCTGCTTGTTTGCCTTCCAATATCATAAAAAAAATCTTACAATCCCATAAAATTGAATTACAAAGAAGTTCATGTACACGCTGTTAATATGCCCTCAGGTGTAATGCGGTCTGGTAACACGTACGAGTATGTCGACTTTATTTGCCAATTTGGCGTCTGTTTCGCTAGAAAAATCTAGGCGATTTGCTTTGCTACCTGCAAAGGTTGTAAGCTAAAGCAATTTACTTTTACCGAAACATTTCTACTTTTACTTACTTACAAAGTATTTTAGGGTTCCATATTTAAAAGACGCTAATGCAACATTTTGCTATTAACTATTTAACGCACATCTTTTTTGTAATTTTTTTCATTAAATAAATTATACCAATTGCCTGGAAGTAAAGTGGGTAGTCTATTTTATACAGAACTAGCTGCGCCCCGCGGTTTCACCCGCGTAAGTCCCAATCCCGCGGGAACTCCGGGATAAAAAGTAGCCTATATATTATTCTTTGTCTTCAGCTACCTACATACCAAATTTCATCGTAATCGGCTTTGTAGTTTTTGCGTGAAAGAGTAACGAACATCCATACATCCATACATACAAACTTTCGCATTTATAATATTAATAGGATAGTCTAACCGACACGGAGAACAAATCATTATGATCACTAAAAATCATTTGTACATTTTCACATGTGCAATTTATGAATAAGACCCTATCCTTTACGTTTGTGCATATTGATTAGTAATACATCACTACATAGTATAAAACAATGTCGCTTCCTCTATCCCTATGTCCCTTTGCGTGCTTAAGTCTTTGAAACTACGCAACAGATTTTGATGCGGGTTTTTTAAATAGATATAGTGATTGAAAAGGAAGGTTTATATGTATATTTCATAACAGTGCGAAGCCGGGAATGGCCGCTAGTTTTTAATAATGAATACCAAAAAAACTGCTAGGTTCGAAATAATAAATTACGAAAGTGTATAAGTGACTTTAAGTAATCGTAACTTTACAATTTCACCAATAAGGTTTGCTAATGATGGAAACCGTTAAATGTCAAATATATAATCGAAGTTATCAATAAAAATTATTTTCTAAAATGTGTTTCGTTCGAAAGTCTGTGAAAGTGTACAAGTGATTTTAGTATTTACTACTATTATGAAAAGCCTAAGACAAAAACGTATAGTGTATTATCGAAGCTGTTTCGAGAATATTCGTCCGGAAATCGACTACACGCTCTGCAACTAATGCTCACAATTGAATCGTCAAAGGCGGAGCTCCAATTCCAAGCGAGGCGAGATTTACAGCTCTTGTAATGACTGGCGTGGGTTGTTACAGCCTGTGTAGTTGGGCTGATGAATCGATATCGCATATATCGATACATTTATACATCTAACTCGAGTGAGGATGGTAGTAATTCTGCTCAACACTAAACTAAACGCCTAACTCCAGTGTTCAACGACAAGCCTCGGATTTGATTCCCGACGAGGGAAAGAATTTGTGTGGTGAACATCGATATATATTTCTGTGTCTGGATGATTATTAAATATATAGTGGTATCTCTACAAGTATTTCTAAGTATTAGTATCGATATAAAACCCATAACGGAAGCATATTGTATGTTATCGCATCTGTGGTCTAGCGGTTCAGTTGTTGGACTTGACTGCATGAGGTCCTGGGTTCGAATCCCGGATCGGGCAACAAACAAAACTTGGGTTTTTTCCAATTTTCTAATGAAAAAAAACCGTCTGTTGACAATACCTAACACAACAAAAAAGAATTATCAAAATTGGTTCTCCCGTTCTCGCTTAAAGCGAAGTCTAGGGAAAATGGATGTTCATTTATATGTATACCTAAAGATTTCCGTTTTTAAGTAGATAATCGCTATTTATAATTACCGCTAGTAGTAAAAAGATGCTAAGAGTTGTATTACTTTCTGTAAATTTCTATAGACGTTTAATCTTTGACTCGACATATGTCAATTAAAAGATACTCAAGTTAAGCCCTGACTAATGTGAGACGTCTAACGTTCTCTTTTGCTTTTATTTTATTAAAATAAGACAGAGATAACTTAAAATAAATTTATTCAGCTGGCAACAGAATAACAACCAATATCGATTACACTTAAAATTGAAATCGATATACGTGGATAGATTAAGGTTTGATTGTAATCTTTTTGGTTTTACACTGTGATACTTAAGATATGTACTCAATAATGAGAAATATAGTCCACCTATAGATACCAAAGACATTATTGGTGCTTTACCAACCTGAGACAATTAGTTAATCCCTACTAGATACGGCACGCACTGACATTATGACAATAGGAATACGGCGTCGATTTATGACTAATAAAAAGAAACATAGGCCAAGATTAGATACCTAAATGCCCCATTAATGGTACATTTGCCACCTATCTCACTAAGGGATTTTAGTACGTTTGTCTAATCGTGAGGGCAACATTGCTTAGATCTTTGGGGCCCCGTGTTGATCAGGACTCCTTTGCAAAATAGACCGTCTATCTGCCTTCTTGCCAGGCAGCTCGTAAGAGGCGATCATAGGCTTACCGTCAATAACACCGAGACATCTGACTAGGTGGTAGAGTTTTGCAGCGATTCACCTGTATTGGTACCACCGTCTTACCTTTTCCTGCCGCCATAACGTCATGACGTGTTCCGGTTTGGAGTATAAGGTAGCCAATAAACTTAGTTTTGCTCGAGACCTAACATCCCGACGTCAGGTTGGCAACGCACCATTACCACCTTTAGTATCTTTAGGCGACGTGGATTTCTTACTATCAGGAAATCCGTCTGCTTGTTTGCCTTCCAATATCATAAAAAAAGTGAACGCATGAGTAAAGCGATGCATAGTCATAATTCGGACAAGTCTCTCTTAGATATGATGTTAGTCACAACCGAACCGGAGCATGCATTTTACATATTCTGTTAGATTTACATTTTATTACTTTAATAATTTTTATTTATATTCATTACGGTACCTATTAAAGTATTTCTATGTATTTGTGTCTTTGAATAACACTCATAAAATAAACATATAAATTACTTACTTTGGGGTAGATCAATTTGTCTAATTTATACAAAGTTATGTGTTTATTTTTATGAGCTGCAAGCCAACCAATCGCAAAAGGTTTATTCTTCAAAAACCACATGCCCATATGGGAAAGCATTTCATTTTGTGGATTTTAAAAGGCTGCTTTTGGCTTGACATGTACTCTATCTTTTTCTAAGTTGTCATCAAGCAGATGCCCATAAAAATCTTTTATTAAACGCTTTCAAATATGTCATTCATACAGACTGACTAGATTGGTCGCGTATTGTGAACCAGCGCTATTGAAATGATTACGTTTCTGTGACACCCCTTTTAAATCGATTATTGACCCAACACCAATCTTCTCGATACATGTATCGTCACAACACTTATTCTTTTTAGACTGATATCTCTTAGGTTATCTGGCAGTTTTTGAGAAGCACGATAGCTTACATGGGTTAATTTTTTATCTATACATAATATAATAAATCTGTAGAAGAAAGAGTCAATTCTGTACATTGAAAATATTGAAAAAATTAATAGCGGGGATGTTACTGGATCCAAACCCAAATATGTGATTAAAAAATTGTTGTCTGTCTGTCTGTATGTTCAGGCATCACGTGAAAACTAACGGTTCGATTTCGATGAAACTTGGTAGGCATAAAATGGCATTTTTATGGTTGAAAAATACGTAGGAAAAAAATATCTTAATTTTTCAGTTTTAGACCGACATTCGCTAGTATCGCCTCTGTGGTCTCAGCAGCGGTTCAGGTGTTGGACTTGACTACTTGAGGTCCCGGGTTCGAATCCTGGGTCGGCCAACAAAAAGAAAATTGGATTTTTCCAATTTTCTAGTAAAAAAAAATGTTGGTCGGGATTGGAAATGTGCCCGGTTGGCGATAGGCTTGCCACCTATTGCATTGTGGGACTTATGCCCGATTTCACCAAGAGCCCCTATACTTTAGGGGACCTTTTAACGTTACTTACGGGACTGTTTCAATACAAAACCGTCCCCTAAAACACGTTAAAAGGTCCCCTAAATATAGGGGCTCTTGGTGAAATCGGGCATTAGTGTCTTCGGCTAGTCGTGGGTGCTCTGGTTGTGCCTCTGCCTACCTCTTCGGGGATATGATCGTGAAGATACTTTTTTTTCTAATTTTGTAAAACATAATTTTCGCAAGTGCCCAACTGTAGTTGAATTTTTGGAACAAGGGAAATTGAAATCGGATTTTACTTAATAGTAATGAATATTAGAACGGTTGTCATTTCTGGCTACCAGTGCATAGTTTGAAAAAATTCGAAACGCGTATAGTTTTTATTGTTGGTCATCCTAAATGTGCTTTTTCTTTCATTTCTTCCTTGATTCTTTCTAGGATGTAATTATGGAGTTCTTTCTATCATCAGATCGAGACTTGGTTCTGTCTAAACAGCGAGGAATGTCAACCATTACTTAACAAAATGTTTTTTTAATTATGTTTAAATTAAATCGTTTTCTAATAATAGGGGTACATCAATTAATATATTGTAAATTTCGTTCAAACTTAAAAGTGTGCACAGTAGTCGTTAGCTACAGCCTAGCTAATGACTTGTGTACACTGTACTAGATTTCCTTATTAGTTTTTTACAATCAATGAACTCCTCAAATACTTTGTGCTCCATCCATTGCATCATATACTGATATGAGGAGAAAGTGCATTGAGTAGGAATTCATCAACAGCCCGTCAAAATTAATCACAAACCATCCATCGTCAGCCCACATCTCAACTTGGTACGCCCAGTGTTGCCAGCTTATTAACATGCTTATTCCTATTTTAAAGTGTTTAAAATTACACTAAAATTTTATTATCTATTAAGAAATGTATCTACTAAGAATTAATCAATTTATAGTTTAAATTTCTTACTCCTTGCAACACAGCTCGTGACTTTTATTAGTTGTATTTTTCTTTTAATCAAAGCTGTTTTATCCAGTTCCAATTCAAAAGAAAAATGTATTATTTATAATAGCACCTTAGTTACCATTCCAATATAATGGTTTTTAAAACTTTTATACATTATTTTAAAATTTTGTTAAAGAAATGAAATGATTTACTTACTTAAAAGTTTTAATTTTA
>NJDD01000103.1:1693138-1706294 GCA_002245505.1 Calephelis nemesis | reverse complement strand
GTGTGACAAATTTCATAAAATTAGGTCCGCCAGTTTCTGCATGAAGAAGTAATAAACAAACGATTACATAAACATACAAACATTCGCATTTATAATATTTATATAACAGGATAATAATATTAAATGACAGAGGCAAAGTAACAAAATTTGAACATAATTTTATTGGTATTGCATAAACAATGTAGCAACAGGGATTTAATAATTTAAAAAATCAATAAGAGAGGATCTTAAAATGTTATATGATTTAATTCTTCAGTAGCTCAAATATTTAGAGCAATGGTTAGCTAAAACCAAAGGGCGAAGATTTAAAATATATTCTTTCTTTAGAAAATTGTAATAAAATTATTATGCAGTGAGAGTGGACCACAGCTGCATAGATGCAAATCGTAAGCGATAGGTAAGCATTGTTTGTGGAGCCGTTGAGAACAGTTACCATGTTCCGAGCCACATGTCAAATGTTTGTGAACGTCGTACGACCGGAATAGGGACGAGCTGAAATGTGATTACCTTTGTGTTTTCTTTACGTTAAACCAATGTATAGGTTTTTTTGGAAAGCAATCATTGATCTAGACTGTTTATTAGATTATATAAGATTTGGTTTACAAACAAAGGTTGTCTGGTAGTCAGCTTTGTTTGGTTATTAACTTTCGTGTACTACAAATTATAATCTATCTAAATATGCTCACGCATGTACAAATACATGTTTTATAATTAAAGTGTATTAACTTTAACTTTAAATACTGTTTTACTTTTAAAAATTGTAACTATGTCATATATATAAATATTGTAATATTAAAAGACTAATAATTGCAATAGTTCAATGAGCAGAACATAAATAAATGTTACGTGCAATTTGTATTTGTAAACTAATGTTTTATATGTTCAATAAATCTTTGAATCTAATCTTACTAGCAGCCTGCCTCGGCTTCGCACGGGTATTATATACACCTATAAACCTTCCTTTTCAAACGCTTTATCTATTAAGAAGAACTGCGTCAAAATCCGTTGCGTAGTTTGAAAGATTTAAGCATACAAAGGGAAATAGGGACAGAGGAAGAAACTTTGTTTTATATGACGTACTATGTAGTGATGCTGTTGACAATACTTATTTGTGTTTAGTTTGTTGTAAGTTTCTCGCCTCTGTGGTCAGGTGTTGGATTTGACTGCATGAGTCACCTCATTCAGGGGCAGTTCGATTCCCGGGTCCGGTTTTTCCCCCGTGTTAGTCCGGGCTTCTTTGTAGAATAGACCATCTGCCTTCCTGTGCCAGGCAGCTCGTAAAAGGCGAGCATAGGCTTACCATCACTAACACAGTGACATCTGACTAGGTGGTAGAGTTTGGCAGCGACTCGCCCGGATTGGTACCACCGCCTTACCTATTCCTGCCGCCATAACGTCATGACGAGTTCCGGTTCGGAGGGTAAGGTAGCCGGTAAACTTACTTTTGCTCGAGGCCTAACATCCCGACCTCAGGTTGGCAACACACCATTACCACCTTTGGTTTCTCTAGGCGGCGTGAATTTCTTACCATCATGAAAACCGTCTGCTTGTTTGCCTTCCTATAAAAAAAAGAAAAAAAAAGAAAGGGTCGGAAAACAAAAATAAAATTTGGTTTTTCCAATTTTCTGATAAAAAAATGTTGCTCGGGATCGGACATGTGCCCGGTTGGCGATAGCTTTGCCACTTATCACATTGTGGGACATAGTGTCTTCGACTAGGCGTGGGTACTCAGAGGCACAACCTCTGCCGACCTCTTCGGGGTTATGGGCCTAAAGGTACTACTTTTTTTACTTTGTTGTAAGTTTGATTGTGCACAATAAAGATCTCATTTATTTATTGATACTAGGTACACACCTAAAGGTGAACTCTTCCTTTTTTATAGAAGACCAGGCAAATGTTGTAAGTGAGTCACCTGCTGAAAAGAGATGTCGATGTATGTGATGCTATCTTTAAAGAATGAACGCGCTCCTTTCTTCAAGGTTCTTAAGTCGTATCCTTTAGGAAATACCGCTCCCGGTAGGTCCCGGTTCACAAAGTGGAATTATAAAGTGGAATTATATAAAATCTGGTTGTTTACTTTTAACATCCAAAACATATGCATAAAATTTGCTTAGTTAGAAGCCAGATACATTTGTAATGAAATGAAATGAAATGAAAATTATTTATTTGCGGAATATGTGTGTTAAAAAGTTGTTAATAAGATATTTAAGAATACAACATATTCTACCACATTGTGGTGTGCAAATATTGAATTAAATTTAAGAAGTTACGTATTTAATATATATAATGTACATTTAAATCGCAGCACTTATTTACATTTTTAATAAACATTTTATTTATTTATAAACATAAGTTGCATAATTTATTATAATTAAATTTAAAGGTAGATTAATTTTTAGTCCTATCTACCGTACACTACCACCGTTTCCAAACCTAGCCAGTCGGGAGAAGATGTATAATTTGTCGATGGATATTTATTATTAAGAAACCACCTTGATTAGCACGTCATAAACCGATCTACCTGGCAGGTATGAATTTGTTTTTATTTCTAAAATCCCGGACCAATACGCAATTTGTTAGCAAAATAGATTCAATCACATCAAAACAAACTATACATCAGCGAGACACTCTCTAATGTTATTTACAGGAGCTTTTAAAAAAGAAGTGTAATTACCGAAGGATCCTCGGGCGTGCCTCTCGTCCCCTAATAGACACCGCACCCTTAGAGCAGGCATTAGATTAGAGTGCATGCATCCTTAATCCTGTTATGTGTAATTCATACATTCTGCATTTGGAAATGAAACTAATTGTCTTTTTAAAGGAAATTTCCTGGTGGTATGACACATTGGCCATAACACCAAAGATGGTCATGGTTGTCAACCTGAGGCTACGATCTTAAGACTTATGAGTAGTTAGCTAAATAAGTCGTCCTTTTCCTGGAAACTTCAACCCAATATTATCAAACCCGGCGACAGAATCCGGAAGAATTGACATGTTATTTACCTGTGGTTACGGCGCTAGTTATATACTTTATTATACCTAATTTAAATAACATATATTTACATATGTATGTATGTAAATAACATATAGGCACGTAGGCAACTAGCTAGTATTATTTAAGTAAGCTCGTGACTGTCTGGTACTAAAACATTGTTGTTATCAGGATTGTTTAAAAGTAGCTTATTACTACAATTTCGAGCACATCACTCAAACTAGTTTTAATCTACTATATTAATTGTTATTTAACGCTAAACATGTAAAAGTTCAAACAGAGATATAAATCCTAAATATGCACCTACGTAAAGTCTCTAAACAATGAGCAATTAATCATACATAACATAACTGTCAAAGCAAATGTTTCAACCCATTATCAAAAACACATGAAATCAAACATATAAACGAGTAAGCAATAAAAAAGACTTTTAAAAATTTAATTCTTTTAAGACTTTTTAATTTCCTTGTAAATTGTTTGCGAATTTAGGTTAATATTCCATAGCATATTATCATAGTGTGGTATCCAGTTTTTTTTATAAAAAAAACAGTTTTCGAAACTGCCGTGTCTGTCAAAATCGTGACACTTGGCACACGATATAGTCTACTACGTTGCTGGGCTTTGGCTTGAAGTTATGTATGTGCTTTGCAATCAAAACGAAAATGTTAGACTTCATAGAACGACAGGTTATTGATTTGCGCGACAAGTGAATATAAATGTGCAGTTTCTAGCGTAATACTAATCTCTAAGGACGCACCCAAATCCGTACATTATTTTAATCACGCCAGGCGGATGTCCACCTTTTATTGTTTATGAAATGCGATTGCGTTTGAATCAGAACTCTATGCGTATTCGTTTAGCATTGACTTTTCATTGATCGTAAATCTAATTATTTTGGGGACTTTATACGTATTAATTTATTTTTCGTGAATCTTATGTTGAAAAATTGTCATTGACCTCAACCTTCTTTGGGAACAAGACAGAAGCAAGCGAAATGTTCATATATTTTTACACTACAGTGAAAAAGGAGTAAAATCTTTTGCACAGTTGGGTTTTTAAGAATCAAACTACCTGACTTTACGGACAACATCTTCTCTTAAAAATGAATATAGAGCTAAACTCTTTTCTCTTGCAATACGGATTCATATTTACATATAAATATTATATTATAATATTAAAAAGTAAAGAAGGCGTATAGATAGTAAAAAATACACGCTGCCTGTTTACGCAAAAGATGTTAATTGTGCGTTATCAATCTGAAGCCGCAATATTATTGGTAAGTATTTTCCATCTTCTCTAAAATTATATTAGATATATTCTCAAATACCTTAATACACAAATCTGTCTATCAGTTATGCTTTCACAGCCTAGACCTTTAAACCAAATTTGTTAAAATTTTATACTTATGCATAGATACAGTTAAAGATCAGGGTTTAAATATAACTACTTTTTTTAAAAAATAATACCCTCAAAGCACTACAAATTAAAATTTGTGTGAAAATCTTCTATTCACCGAGGTAGTCACATTAAACGGCTAGACAGTTATATTTACTAAATGTTTCGTAGTCGTTTAAATTTTAAACCTTATGATGCTGCAAAAAAAAAACGTAACCAGTAGTCTTTTTATGTAGTTATTAATTTGTAAGTCAAAGTAAAACATTGCAAGTGTTTTTTCATTTATAATATATAGTATCCATGGTGATTATTTTATCCTAACCTTTAAATTGAAACTGAAAATACTTGGGTAACAACGGCAGAAATTCGCCCAAAAGTCATCGCAGTTACGGGGTCTGTCGACAAGGAAAGGATCTACATCATCTTCTTTATTTTTCCATAAAATCCATTATTCAACAATTAAGTATTATAGTAATTATTTTTACACTTTGCCTACCCGTGAGAGTTAATACTATATACACAATAGAATACCGTCCTGCGGAAATTCGTCCGGACACCGCTTTTAACACCGCTTTTACCGGTTTTAACACCGCTATTTCTAGTGTCTTAGTATTTTTGGATTAACTATAACTCAAAAACTACTAGTCGGATCATGATAAATTAATACGGGACTACCTCGGAATCACTACCTTTTCAGTAAATAATCACCAAAATGAGCCAAATAATTGCGTAAAAAATATTTTGACTGAAAAGGGTGTGTGTATGTAGGCAAGTGAGAAGTTATACTTTTTTAACGTAGGTAATAATCTAAATTCCTTGAGAGCACTTTTTACAAAATTTATGAAAAAGCTAAGCAACTAACTTCACACCGTTGCTCTTATTTGTCGGTAACCGGTGTGAATTCGCTCATCATTTTTCCAATGATTCCACAAGAAGTACCTATAACTTCAAAAATTTTAAAAAGCACTGGCCATAAATATATAAAACGGAAAAAGAATCAGTACCTAAGTTCCGGATACAGGTTCGGTTGTTTTCACTTTCTAATCAGTTAGTAAAAAGAGAGTAGACGGTAGACTTGCCTTTTTCTAAGATCCTGGTACTTATGACTTAGACCAGACCGCACCTGTAACATCTTATCTTCAGGCGACTGCTGTCTTTTTTTACTCCTAGAAGAGGCGCCTTCTTGTTTACTATCTTATACCATAAAAGATAAAAAATGTACCAAAAATTCGCCTTGTAGCTGTTTGGGCAGCGGGCGGTCGCTGTATTTTTTACTAGAACCAAAACAAACGAGCCGCATCTCACCCCTGCTGTTTCAGACATGGTTCCGTCCCCGCTGGTAAACGCGCCAAATATTTGCTTCATTCCAGATGTTTCATTAAAATTGTTTATTGTTTTTGTTTACAGTAATAGAAATGAGAAAATATGATTATGATTTTAACTTAGATTCGACCAGAGAAAAAAATGTTTAAAATTTAATGAAAAAATTCGAACACAAAGGCAAAAAAAGTTTTGGGTTTTTTACCAATTAGCCTGTCTATAATATTGTAAAAGATTTAAAATATAAATAAAGGCTTATTTAATTAAGATGTAAAATAAAAATAAAGGCTTATTTTATTTACATCTGTTACAATGGATTTCCGCAAAGTAACGCCTGATTCAATAAAATATCTGTCTCTAATATTATTTAAAAATCATGATTTCGTTAATTATGCACAAATTAATTATTGTTTTAATATCGGGTCTTAACAGCGTATACTAACATACCTGTACGTGCTCGACATTTCGACTAATTTACATTGATCGTGGTCACGAGCTAAATGTATCTGCGAGATCGTTTCCATACGTCATCAGGGTGGAATCCCATCTATCCTGCATCTGTGAGGATACCCTGGATTAGCAGGTCAATTGGTAGAATGTGTTGAAATAAAAAAAAACATCTTCACGCCCATATCCCTGAAGTGGTAGGCAGAGGCACAGCCATGGCAACCACGACTAGCCGAAGACACTAAGTCCCACAATGTGATGGGTGCCAAACCTATCGCCAACCGGGCATTTATCCAATCTCGATTTTTTATTGGAAAATCGGAAAAACAAATTTTTTTTTGTTGCCGACCTGGGAATCGAACCCAGGACCTTATGCAGTCAAGTCCAACACTAGGACCGCTAGAGCACTGAGGCGATGTGTCAAAATATTTTGTTTATATCCTAAAGTTTTATTAAAATGTTTTTTTAAAATTTTGTTTTGAGGATCAACATCTATTGGAAAACAAATTTTGTAAATACTTGTATATAATAGAATTACTTTTAATTTAATTTTGCACCAAAAACCCAAACACATACAATACACTAAAAGTTACTGACTTCTACAGGAAGAGATTTTCAAAGATTTACTTAATATTAGCGAGGCAATAGATCTTATATTAATGGAGTTAGTGTTTGAAGAGATTTATTTGAAGATAATAATTATTAGTTGATTTAAGAAATTTAGCCTCACTGTTGCAGAATTTAAATCTCTCTTTTAAATACTGAGGGGCACATAGATTACAAAAAATACAGTTTAGCAATGTATGAGAGAGAATATTTTATTTTCTTACTTTATTAGAACTTCGCCTCTGTGGTCTAGCGGTCCGGGTGTTGGACTTGACAACATGAGGTCTGGGGTTCGAATCCCGGGTCGGCCAACAAAAAGAAAATTGGATTTTTCCAATTTTCTAATAAAAAAAAAAAGTTGGTCGGGATTGGAAATGTGCCCGGTTGGCGATAGGCTTGCCACCTATCACATTATGGGACTTAGTATCTTCGGCTAGTCGTGGGTGCCCTGGTTGTGCCTCTGCCTACCTCTTCGGGGATATGGGCGTGAAGATACTTTTTTTTATTAGAACTTTTCGTTACATTAACAAACATTTACTGTTAGGCTTACAGGTTCATAAGGAAATGATTAAATCGGTGAAGAAGGTTTTAAATAGGTCATTTTCTAATACTACATTTACACCTAATTTTTTTGGAAAATAAGAAAAAACTGTTAAATGGTTTTTCTTTTCTTATTATATTTTGATATTGTTTTTGCTCTTTTTAATTTTCATCATTTGGCATCTCTTATGTTTTATTAATCTCTCGAGTTTGAGTCTGTATTGGCAATAGGTATTTACAATCCTAATTATAACATACTAGCTGCGCCCCGCGGTTTCACCCGCGTAAGTCCCAATCCCGCGGGAACTCCAGGATAAAAAGTAGCCTATATGTTATTCTGGGTCTTCAGCTACCTACATATCAAATTTCATCGTAATCGGCTTTGTAGTTTTTGCGTGAAAGAGTAACAAACATCCATACATACAAACTTTCGCATTTATAATATTAATAACATATTATGTTTACGACTTCTTATCATAATAAAATCCAATGTTTGTTTGTCTATGTGTTATAAAAGGTATACAACAATTTAAATTAAACAACTTTCTTCAAAGAACAAATCATCATTTTATATCAACTTCCGATTATATTTTCCCAGAATTGTCGCAGTTGCCATGTTTTTAGAATTGTGTTAATTACCTTAAAGCGATTTATTTCATTTATTTGAATTGGATGTTGCAATTCCGGATGATTGCAACGTCGCTGATTCGACGACTGATGTCACCCAGTGTTGTGCTAGTTAAAATTTAAATACGGATTTTAATGAATTTCAAATTTAATGAGTTTGGATTATAATTAAATTATGGCGTGGCTAAAAAGATATTTATTAATATCTATATGCAAGTGTATTCTTAGGTATTACTTGTAAATTAGAGAATGTGAGTAAAAAAGCATCTTCACGCCCTTATCCCCGAACCTAAAGGTGTAACCTGTTACTGCCACAGCCTGATTAGTTTTTAATTTTTTTTTATCTAATATTAGATTAAAACATTTTTTAAAGCGAAAAATCATTTGTTTGAAATTTTATATTATGGAACACAGGGTACTTAAACTTTTGTTATTTGTTTTTAATATTTAGATATTACATTGGAAAGTTTAAGCTAGTTTGTCATTGGGCAATCGATTTTTTCTTTTTTCGGAGTAAGTTTAAAACGCAGAGCATTACATCTAATGCCTTATTTGAACTCAGTGGTTTATGAGTTATGTTATATAGTTTTTGTTTGTCATCTTTGTGTATAATAATATTTAGCAAAACCTATGTTACGTTAATAATAAGACATTAAAGTTTAAAGAGACAACCGTGGCCTATAGACACCTTAGATGTTACGATGTTCTGGTTCCTTGATGGAAAGCCTATTCCTAGGCATATAGTGTAAGTCTACCAGACCAGAACATAACAGAGTCATTATGGAGGCAGGAATAGCTAAGGCGTACATCCCTACTCGGGCAAGTTCCTGCACAGCTCTCTACCACCAGTGATCTTGTTGGTAATTACCTATATGTTTAACCTCTGCTCGCCTCTTACGAGGTTTTTTACACTGTGGTGCAGACTAATACCATCTTAACTGTAGTCATTTTTTTATTAATAACAAAAAGTTTTTTTTTCAATTAGGTAACCCTACAATTAAGGATTCATGTGAATTTAGATGTGTAAGTAAAATATATAAAAAAGAAAGTTCGCGTGTTAAAACACTATAATATAGCATGATTGAAACCGGCTTTTTTTAGGTTGCACAAAAGTTTTGCACCAACGTGGCAGTTTCAATTACTCTGTGGATGACCAATTGACAGACAAGTAACATTTGAATGACAGTGGAGTGAGAGAAATCTTGACAAGCGGACCCTTAACCCGCGAATCATATATCAGACTTTATATGGAAATGCAAAATAATAATTTACACGCATAATGCAATTATCAACGCTTTTGCATTTTAGGGTTAAGTATCGTTTATATAATTATCGTGTTCCTTTACATTTTTAATACAATCTTTGTTAAAATTGGTTTATTTTAAACTTACAAATAGATAAAAACACTGTCACATACTCACTTTTTTTGCCTTTAAAAGGAGTTTAAGTAGATAGCTAATGTAACTTAGGTTTAAAAAGAAATTTAAAGAGTTATGTTATAGTAGCTTTGCCTATTAGTGGTGATCTTGTTTTACTTTATAATAATAATTTACACGCATAATGCAATTATCAACGCTTTTGCATTTTAGGGTTAAGTATCGTTTATGTTTTTAACGTGAAGATATGTATGTATGTATATTGTTTTACTTTAATTAAAAAAATACTTGGTATTGCTATATTGCTGAGGCACTCGGGTCCTTAAATCTTCATTTTACCTCTGATTTCACTTTGAAACCTTTAAGCTTTTGGAATATAAAACGTATTCTGAGTTAAATTATATGCATTTACAAAATCTGGTTTTAATCAGTCTAGACGTTGAAATGTGAATCCGAAACAAATGACATTCAATTGTCTGATTTATACATATTATACTAAATGTTCCCGACAGCATCGTTCGTGTATTTAATTTATTTAAATCTCTGGCCACGAGAACCTGGAACCTGAACGTGGAAATGTCACTTTTTCAACATGTAAAAATTATGCCACATTTTTAATGTTTTTGAGAAGAAATAAATATCTCTGTTCAAGTTACACAAATTAAATCTAACCCTAAAGTATACATATTATATGCTTGTGTTATGGATATTAGTCAAGAATACTAATACATAGAAATACTTTTAATAAACCTCCAGACCCGTAAATGCAGACATCTAAATGTTCATCACACAAATGCCCCTGTCGGGAGTCGAACCCGAACCTCGAGGTTAAGCGTGTACCCCAGCCACTAGACCAACGAGGCGGACTTCAGAGGCAGTAGAATAAAGGTCAAAGAAGTACTCGTCAGTTTTACAAAATTAGTATAGATTATTAATATGTTGCCCACAATTTAATGACCGGGTTAAAACTTTGCAAATTAAGTACTTTGAACGACTCCTTGATCTAGTAATTACCCCATCCTTTCCTATCTTTACTGCCACAGCTCAAAACGTCTGTTTCGTTTATGATCTAAAGGTAGACAATTAAAATATATAAGAGGTTTAACCTAAACCAGCATGTCGGCAAAGCACAATTGTCATCTTTGATGTCCATTTAAAGGTAGCATGTCAAATTTCGTACAATTACAATGAAAATACTTAATTAAGAATTAGGATATCAGTGACGGAAAGTGATTACCGCTGCCCACGCATATCCGCAACACCAGGAGTATCACAGATGTGTTGCCGACCTTTAGGGAATGAGTATGCTCCTTTCTTGAAGGTTTCTAAGTCAAATTCGATTGGAAATACCGCCTTCGGTAACTGGTTCCACAAAGGTGTTGTTCGGGGTAAGCAATGTCTTTGGAATCGCACAGAATACGTATGTATGATGGGCTTGATACCTTAAACTCTGATCCGATGATATAATGGTGATACTAATATAAAAAAAAATATAACCACCTATATAACCTATAGGTAATGTAGCTAAAAACCTTCTCGAACACGTCAGCTTTAAAACAAAAATCCCCATCGAAATCAGTCCATCCTTTCAAAATTTGTATTGCCACAGACACACACTCACAGACACGTTAAACTTATAGCAACCCTCGTTTTTGTCAGGAGTTAAAAATTGATGGAGCCGCGAAAAAAAGCTAGTTGAGTAATAAAACATTATAATAATGTGCTAAAAATAAACGGCTAGAATAATTACAAATCAGCGCAGACAAAAGCTGACTCGAACATAATTTGTGGCCGCCCTTACATAATAAATCTTCCGTGTAAGCATATTTTACGACTAGTGATGGGAATGAGATCAGGACGGTCGGATACGGTTACAATTCTCTTATGGTTAGCTACATTTAATTTTGAATGGCTTATAGCTATTCCTTTATTTTCTAATACTTAATGGATTTTCTGACAATAAAAATTACACGTTTAACATAGACGTTTAAAATTGAAGTTGAAAATATATATTTGAAACAATTATACAGTTACATGTTGTAACAATAATAACTCCATTAGTCAGAGACTGTGTCGCAGTTATTAACAAAAATGGTGAATGATGTATTGTCAATCCGATACTTAAGCGCTAAGTCGGTTCTTTACCATATAAATCGGAACTCGACTGTAATTAGAATATACTCTAAATTAGAACAGAGGACTAGAGAGGAGACTTGACAAGATTTTTTTTTATCACGTCTTAATCGCTACTCCTAACTAACGTACTTCATTACTACCGTTACTCGGTACTAAAATAGAGTTATTTAACAACTTTAAAGATTTTTTACGTCGTACAAATGTATAAGTCGATGGAAACATATATCAGCTTTATGCAAGAGGCTTAGTATCCCTGCTTCATGTTATAATAATAATAAATCATCTTTATTTCACATAAACCTACAAGAGGTACTTGTGACGGGTCTATATAATAATAAATCTACCGCCGGATCGGAACGCGGCCGCACACTGAGAAGATCCGGCAAGAAACTCAGCGGGCTTGTCTTTTTTTTTCTTATTTAAAATATATTTACAATAATTAATGTAATGATACATTATATATTATAAGAGATTGGCATGTTGAGAACGCACCAATGTTCTCTTTGAAGTCTATCCGACATGTACGTCTTATCATCAGAATATTTCTATTTGCCTGTTTGCCTTTTCTTGTCATAAACAATAAAACAACTATTTTTGACGGGGTGTTTGTTTTGCCCTCTCTTCTCTTGACTGATTCCGAAAAATATATCTACTAATGTGCAATGGATAAGGTTTGAACGAATCTTATTAATTTATTAAGCTATGGTAATTTGTGCTAAGATATACTAGTATAAATACATTTTATTATAGTAGTCTAATATTTGGAAATGTCGATGTGGTGGAATATTTGGTACAATCTCACATATTTCGCAAACAAATTATTTATTTTACTACTAAATATTTACTGTTAATGTGATCGAATATGACACACATGTTTCAATTCGATTGTCATCATTGACTATACTGTAAACTTTATGTCATCAAAGTGGTTCCAACTTGGCAAAAAGCAAATATTACAAAGGTGAACTAGCTCACTAGGGTGGCTTTGCTATTGAGTTAAACCAAGTTACATTTTCTTCAATCAAACATTTTTTGCTCGATCAAATTAAAAAAAAAAAATTGGACACTAATTTCTTGATATGTCCTCAAACATAACCTTCAAATATTCGACAAAAGAGCCGCTTTTACCCATCGACTTGCTTTAAAACCTTTTCCAATTATTACTTCTCAAACTTGTACAGACAGATTTTTCATTTCATTTTTTATATATACATATTTTTAAATCCCTAGTGATGACCGAATTGTCCGATTCGTTTCATCTTAATCACATTCACACACACATCACTATTGAGGAAACCATAAACATTCTGTCATTAAATTGATTTTAACATGGCGAAAGGCAAACATTTTTTATAGTATAGTTTAACTTTTATAATACCATTTCTCATCTATAAACTTATCCCTCTTCTGATGGTAAGTGACAACTGTCGCCGTTTCAAGGTTTTAATAATTCTCCTTTACCAATTCACTTCAATGGTGAAAAGATTTTCTTTCAGTCTGGTGGAGGATTTGCAACTTTAGCACTAGCAGCTCTAGACCTTGTACTTTTGTATTTCTTGAAATGTAAAACATTGTTTTAAAATTATTTAGGTTATCATAAAGAAATTACAGATCTATCTTTGCTAACAACTTCAATAAACAAAAGAAAACGCTTAGCCTTTTTAACCGACTTCAAAAAAGGAGGAGGTTATCAATTCGTAGCGATATTTTTTTTTTT
>NJDD01000103.1:1666355-1692853 GCA_002245505.1 Calephelis nemesis | reverse complement strand
TGCGGCTCAGGCGCTCATTTTTATATCCCTCAGGCTCCTGTGCTCGACGCTTTCTCATGCGTGATGCATGTACAGATGGCCTCCCCATTATTTACCTAAAACCTGCTAATTAGTATATTGTAATTGTACAACTAAAAAGCAAGAAATAAAATTATTTTTAAACAAAAAAGAAAACCGCCTTCAAAAACTCTCTACAACTAAAAAGGATGAAATAATTTGTTATAATATTATGTGTACAAACTATATCCTACCCAAAAATATTTACAAGACCACAACAAAAGATATCGACGAAACTAACCTATGAATAAACACTTAGTTTAATTACTTACCTTCCTTAATTGATACTCTTCTAATGCCTCACTAATATTATACCTAATACCTACATAATTTCTTATTTTTTATGTAGCAATTGAAGTCGGTGCCTTAAAAATTAAATACTAATCCAACCACAAACAATTACGCACGACCTACGTAGGTAACTAACCTAATAAACCTACAATTAGAATAATTATAAAATGAATAGAACCCGACAAGTTAAATCCTAAACACTACTATACTTAGGTATATTAAGTAAATAGAAATTTCAGGTGATATCAAATCAACGCAATAACAAGTAACAACGAACGACCAAGCAACTGACAGACAGACAGAATCGTGTGAATAAAGCTTTATCATGGATGAATGGAGGCACCGACTTCAAGTGCTACATAAAAAATAAGATATTGTGTAGGTATTAGGTATAATATTAGTTAGGTATTAGAAGAGTATCAATTAAGGAAGGTAAGTAATTAAAATAAGTGTTTATTCATAGGTTAGTTTCGTCGATATCTTTTGTTGTGGTCTTGTAAATATTTTTGGGTAGGATATAGTTTGTACACATAATATTATAACAAATTATTTCATCCTTTTTAGTTGTAGAGAGTTTTTGAAGGCGGTTTTCTTTTTTGTTTAAAAATAATTTTATAATTCAGTTTTTTTTCCGTGATGTACGAAGAAACAGACAAACCCATACTATGAAGAGATTTACAAAGGCATCGATTTAGGTTCAAGGAAATTCTCCTCAATTAGATAACCTAATAAAATATTGCGTACATATACACAAACATATATTTTTTTTGATCCACTCATAATAACTTGACATTAGTTCAATAGTTTTCTTGTGATCTACGTACAAACAAACAGATAATATGTCTAGAAATCTAAATGAATTGTCTTTGGTTGGGAATCCTTATCATTGTCGAATTCTTACTACTTTTTGAGATAAGACAACGAACAGCATACAACTCTCCTATTGATAAAATACATTCGCAGCCAGCAGTTGTCTTATTCAGTAATGATCCATACGACCCAGGCAGATAGACCGATGGCATATATACAGGCATAAATACGTGTAATAAAATAATAAGAAATATGTTTACTTTATCATAGATCTATAAACTATAGAGCTACCTTTCCTAACAAACTGAATAAACAACGATAACGTTTATACCTTGTAATAACCACCACTTACAAGCCTACACCCACACAACGACGAGATGATCACACACAGATAAATCGGGTTGTGTAATCAATTTCATCTCGTAGGTTGAGTTTCGATTACGTTCAATTACAATGATTCACTTTAATTCAAAGGTGTACAGATTTGTGTCAAAATGTTCATAAATATGTTCATGTAAAAAGCTGTATTCTTTGGGTATGGATAAGACTTCCTGTGTAAACGATCCCTATATTTTTTCTTTTCATGGATGATACTCCGTTAGGCTACACAACGACGGTGTTCCACAGGGATATGCTCTCGTTCCTAACTTATTCATAGTGCACATAAACAATCTCATAGTACCAAATATCTTTTGCTATGCAGATGACAGCATTGTTGTGGCGTGATATTTGTCCAGCGTCTAAGCGTCTAACCAAACCAAAATGGCGGAACAACTTAACGCATTTTAAAGGTACACCCTGAATGGGGTGTAGCCAGTGATTTGAAGTTTAAAGCCGCGAAAACACAGACGTTTCTACTACTATGTTCTAACTATGTTCAACAGAGCACTTAACCAATCCCAGGAAACGTTATTATCATTCAAAATTTTTTTTCTCTGGTACTAGACTGACATAAGTGCACACACAATTATTTGCTAATACTAAATGGAACTCTGCACTTGTGTGCGTGTCTTTGTGTTGTGTGTCTTGATAGAGACAAGTAGTGTACCTACGCGGTGTACAGTTTCAAGTGTATTTTTTGTTTTGAATTTACCCTGCATCTTAACAAATATTTTGTAGAACAGAACAAGTGTCATAAAAATTATATCTGTAATGGAATTCCACCAAGTATATTTTTTTTCTAATCAACTTGAAAATATATGTGCGTTGATAGCCCCGTATATTGTGACAAGGGGTTAAAACCTGATAACCTCGAGCATGTTTTGCACCGATTTCATATTTACGACACTACTTAGAGCTCGTATGTTTTTTTCCTTTTTTTTGCAGTACATAAAAGCAAGAAAAGTATGGGTATCTTGATGGTAAGAAATATTATCAGCAAAGATATAAAATGTGCGTTCATAACCTAACTTTTATTTGTTAGTAGCTGTTGTCCGCGGTTTTGCCCGCGTGGTTAATGGTCTCACGGTAATATTTTTTCGAGATAGTTTTTATCTCTTTAAGTATTAATCCAAGTTACCCTCTATGAGTGTGCCAAATTTCATGAAAATCGGTTCAGCAGCTTTTCCGTGAAAAAGTAAGAAAAAAACGAAAAAAAATTCGCATTTATAATATAAACAGGATTTGCATAAGTAAACGCAAAAAGCACCGATCACCCAAATCGTAACACGGCAAAAGAATAAATAAACTTCGTCACAATAGTCCCCGAGTGATTTAGGCCCAGAAATTTATGGTTCGTACCGTAAAACGACAGTGTTGAGTACTGGAGAATAACACGTACATCACTACGCACGATTTGCAGTAGATTAGGTGATAGAAGTCTTAGTCACGGTGTTAGTTAAAAACGAAGCAACGTACTACATGTGCCCAGGGGCACATGGGGGTGTTTTTATAGACAGTTACTTTTAAGAAATGTGTTTCCATAACCAACAGGCTGACTTAACTTAAAAACAAGAGTAAAGTGTCTTCACGCCTGTATCTTCAAGGAGGCAGGCAGATGAACATCCAGGCACCCACGACTAGTCAAAGACTTTAATTCCTACAATGTGATAGATGGGAAGCCTAGCGGCAGATGGGCAATCTCAGGAAACTTTGTTTTTAGAAATTAAAAAACACATTTCCTTTTATATTGCCTGACCTGGGAATAGAACCAAGACCTCATGAAGTAGACCAATACCGGACCGCTAGACCATAGAGGTGATAACTAAGTTAACTAAACTTTTTAACGTCAGCGCTTGCCGTTGACGTGTTACGGTTCAGAGGATAAAGTAGGCGGTAAACTTATACTACTTTTAATCAAGGCCTAACACCCCGGCCTCAGGTTGGCAACGCACCATTACCACCTTTGGTATCTCTAGATGACATGACTTACCATAAGGAAATCCATCTGCTTGTTTGCCTTCCAATATCATAAAAAAACAACCTGTAAAAAAATTACTGTGATTCAATTGGTGGAAGAGGCGTAGATTTAACGCCGTAAATATGATAGAACTAAAACTTATGGACCCACTCGGCTTGATCTAAGTGATATCATTAAATGTGATACATTTTGCAAGTAAAACAATTTTCCATACTTTCACCTCCGTCCTCCCGTAAACGCCGGCGCATTAGACCCGTAACAAGGCCTAATTCGTAGAGACGCAGCTCATTTACACCGATCAGCTGTAATGGCCACTTATCTTTGCTGAGACGCAATCATTATGGATTTATGTTCTATAATAACTCAGTATAAAGTAGGGTTAAATGTATCAGCGTTCGCGTAAGTGCTGCACTGATTTTATTAAATTAACATCCACGTATAAACATCTTTGTAATAATTTTCGATTTAATTTACTTGCAGTAAATATATTCATGAGCTAATTTTCAAGCCTTGTTACATGTTTTATGTAAGTGTAAGTGAAAGAATGTACGGTGCATCTAACTAAGAAATTATGCAATTTTTTTTCCTGTCTGTCTGATGGAAGTAATCCCTAAAATTAGTGGATCGATTACAAAATAACTTTCATTGATTTACAACTGATAATAAAGTGAACAAAGTTGAAATTTGGTTTTTCGCTTTCGCAACAGTGACATCCGAGAAAGAGTGGGATTGAATAAAAGTTTTGGTGTAAATACGGGAAAGAGCATCATGGTGAAAAGAACGCAAGATAAAAGATTGACAAGACAGACATACTATGCAAGTTAGGATTAATAAATGGACTACTAGATCAAATCGTTTCGGTTTTATCCGAGGGTGCTGTAAAGAGTTTCTCGGGCGTGCTTGTATAAAAAAAATGAATTTAAGTAGAGGAAGCTAGGCCAGTCGGCAAAGATCATGACTCTTGGCACTCGATACTTTCTGCCTCCCACGTAAGGGTTTTGGCGTGAAGATATGTAGGTATGTGTTCGTCATGTGGTTATTTTATTCCGATAGATTATTGTTATAGTTCGCGCGAAGGAACGAGTAGATATACTTAATGTACAAATTTGAAAATCTAAGTTTAAGACAATTTAAAATAAAACCATTTTCCTATTTATGTGGGTTAATCAACAGTTTTTTTAAAGTTTGCTAAAAATACATCTAACCCAATACTCATTACATTCTGTATCTTTGAAGATAATGTTAATATGGCGTGTATAGTAATTTCAACCCGTAGCAGCACAGGCAGCGTGGCCGAGTGGTCTAAGGCGCTGGTTTTAGGCACCAGTCCGAAAGGGCGTGGGTTCGAATCCCACCGCTGTCAAATACTTTTTTTATTTATGGACGATTTTTTTTCTCTTTACCAATTCTAATTTGTATTTTTTTCTTTTTCAGGTAATACCTAGTCTAAAAAGAAAATTTGTGGAGCCACAGCCCGTATTCGTAAGCGTTAAGAATTTGAAATTCTTGTATACCATATCAACAAAATATAGACAGGTACATATTTTGTGCTTAAATTTCTAGTTATTTTTTATGTATTTTTATAGAATTATACCTTATTGTTAAACTGTTGGTGTGTTAGTACTGAGTTCCTATCTGCTTCTCTTCCAAGTATCTTGTAAGAGGCAAACTGTAATATTTCACAAGAAAGTACTGAAATAAATTGAATTAAACAAAACAAGTCAATAAAAAGAATGCATAAGTACTGGGATTTTCCTAGCTTTCTCTTAATTCTATACTTAAAAGTATATTTTAAGTAAGTATCTTCAAGCCCATTTCCCTGAAGAGGTAGACAGAGGCACAACCAGGGTATCCACGATTAGCCGAAGATACTAAGTCCCTCGATGTGATAGGTGGCAAGCCTATCGCCAACCGGGCACATATCCTATCCCGAGCAACATTTTTTTTATTACATATTATTATTAGAAAATTGGAAAAATCCAACTTTTCTGTCGTTGCCCAACTCGGGATTCAAACCCGGGACCTAATGCAGTCAAGTCCAACAACTGAACCGCTAGACCACAGAGGCGATAATAAAGTAAGTAGCGTAAGAGTAGAAATAAGTATATTTTAACTTAAGTTTGATGCCCAAAATTTAATTAGGTTTCTGTATGACAGTGGCTTGCAATTAGGTTAAAAAAATTATGGGAAAGAGAGCCAAAAAAATACGGCGTTAAGAAATAACTGTGGTCTATAAATAGGACAGATGTTATAGACCGGAACTGTCACTGTCATTATGGCGGCAGGAAGTAATGGTGGAATCCTTTCTGGATAAGAATATGCATAGCAAAACTAATAAGAAACTTATTGCAAGTCCGCTCATACCGCCCTTCATCAGGGCCCGTCTATTATCAAAGTATTTATAAGTAGTAAATTACAGTTACTCTGTACTTTACTATTATATCATCTCACTTACAAGTTTGTAACAAAATTAACGTTACCCGGGATTTGATATGTGCCGGGTTGGCAATAAGTTTGCCACCTATCATAATGTTGGGCTTAGTGTCTCTGACTAGTCGTGGGTACTCTGCTTACAGGATAGCAAATGGTCAATCCAGACAGAGGACCCGGAGCAATACGGGGTACTCTTTCATATTGACACCATCTTATCTGTTTACGTCAGTATTGGCCGTAAGATATCATTTGAGGCATAAGTCTTTTACTAGTTTACGGCCTAACCTATCTACAGATAAAGATAGGCCTTCTAGTTTTGTTGCTAAGATATTTTTTGTTCATCGAAAATAACAACGGTTATCTGGCAACTGATCTAAAATAGCACGATCTCTCATCTTAGATAAATTAATAATATTGGTCATTAGTTTTTTAGTAGTATACTGCCCTCCAAACTAGCACACAGCGATGCATACTGAAGGTAAACTTGGTAAAGCACCAGGAATTAACAAAATAATCATCTCTTTGTCTAACAAGTATACAACAAATTAACTGACAAACAATTACCGTCCCTCGCAAGCTCATACCACAATATAAATAACTGAATACGCTAATGCAGGTACAAGTTAGATTTAACTAGTGCACAAATATGGTAATTTGTACGGCGGCTTGTTAGTTAGTTCAGTGGATAGTTAACTGTGTTATGTTGTATATAATATATACGTTAGCGTTAGATTCGTATTTCCTGGAGATCTACTTTATTGTGTAATATATTAATATTGTTTTTAATATTTTTAACTACAAAACTTACTTTTTTATAAATTTCCTCTATTTCGGTAAATGTTTGCATAAATAAGCTATTTCGCATCTACAAAATGTACATCTGAGACTTGTATACTACAAGGTATCCAGAATAAGCAGCATGTTTTGCTAATAAGAAATACCGGTCGCATTTCTTCACCAAATATGTTATTGATGCAATGCAAATCTAAAGCTCGTATATTAAGCGTGTTGCTTAATGCTAATTTACCCTATCTTCCATCCCGAGACACGATAATGGCGAGCACTGAAATGTGTGCACTGAATGATAAATAGAGGCATGGCACTCTCGATAAGCCGAAGACACTATGTGTCACCTACACATATACATTTCAGGGTAACTTTGGTTTTAGTCGAAAGTTGAAAAAAAACAGTTTTTTATTGCCCGTCCCGAAGATCGAATTTGGGCCCTCGTGAAGTCATATCCAACTTCGGATCGGTAGACCACAGAGGCGATTTATAGAAAATATTGATTACGATATAAATATATTGTTAAAAAATATACCTACTAGAGTTAACGTTGTAATATGTCTGACCATTTGCGCATACTGTTATGATAATTAGGCTGATATTTGACAGTATACTCGCTTAAGATATATGGAATATAGGGTGACCTAAAATCTAACTAATAGCTTAAACCATCTGCCTATAAAAAACCCGTTACCAGATGTTTTTCGGCCTAGCTGTGAAACATGCCGACGCGGACGTGTGAACAAAAATCTGTATCGCTAAGCTGACCATCAAATCAGAAATTCATGGACAGTTACAAATCATGTCAACAAATTTGAGTGCTTAGAATTACATGACCATCTTATCAAATGTAGCAACTTTCGTAATTATGTATTAATTGCGAAGGTCGACCATTGAAATTGTACAATTCAACATATCTGTTACCCAACTTACACAATTCAAAAAAAGAAAGCTTATCAATGTATGTGTATATACAAATCTGACCGCCTCGTTGGTCAAGGCTCGAGTTCGACCTCGACGGGGGTGTGATGAACGACGTCTGTATTTCCGGGGTCGATGTTTATTAAAACTACACTGGTATCTATCTATATACGTACTTTTATATATTAGTATTGTGGATTAACACCCATAACACTTGAAGAATATAATTTCGAACTTATTTAAACTTACTTTCGAGCTAGAACCATTTGTCCGATTTGTCCAGGGATATTTATTTACATTTACAAGTTTATTTGCTACTTTATGTCACTATAAAGATCAAAAGTTTTAGTAGATTAACTCAATCTTCGAGCGATTCGTCATAACGTATTAATCCAAAGAACATAAGTCTACTTCGTAACCAAAACTTAAAATGGCTGAATAGTTATTTCAATATCATTGTAAGATTACAGTAAAAGTTATTGTACTTAGCTACGTTTTTTTAAATTATTATTTAGTTAACATATCGTCTCTCGCAATACTAACTGTCCTAACCCATTAATTCGGCAATTTGATTTAGGACTTAGAACTATCAATATCTTCCTTAATTCGTTATCTATGATTTTCTCTAACTCATGTAATTGCACGAACATTGGTTCTTCAGTTATTGACGTTTCTGTAAAGTACAAGTAGAAACGAAATTTAAAATGACCAAACTGAAAAAGTATGGTTTCTTCAAACTGTCGAAACTGAGATAAGAGAGTTAGTCATGCGAGGGACGATATGAGCACAAGATTTATAACGATTTAAAGTTTGTTGTTTTTTGTCTGTAGTATTGCGATTGTATAATTTATTGCTTGACTAGACGTATGACTGTCGCGTCACTCGCATAAATTAAGTTAATTTGTTCTCTCACGGGACGATGTCACATGTCGGAATAACAGTTTAAGTGCAGGCAAACTGGAAAAGACCGACTTAAATTTCAAGAAGTACTTATATTATCTTTTTCCTAATTATTTGAAACCAAAGCAAAAAAGGCTTCACTTCTTCTATCACAATAAATTACTACAAAGTAAAGCCTGATTCAACAAAATATTTTCTTCGTTTTCCCTAGAGTTCTTTTACATCGATCCATACTTAGCGGCGAAAGCCCCGACGCTCATTCAAAAAAAAACATAAAATCAGTTTAGAAATGGCGGAGAATAACGAACACCAAATATAGAAGAATCGAACCTTCTTCGCTTTCGAAATTGGTTAAAATGTAGTTAATGTTACTGTTCGGCCTTCTACCTAAAAGAAAATAATAACCGTAATATCGCTACGATGCAATATAAAAGAACAAATTAATACACTAAAAAAAGATTAGTATGTAATATATATTTAAAATAACCTAATATAAAAATAGAACATTATTACAAAATAGTAGAATTACCTACTCTGCTTTCAAGTTCAAATAACAATCTAATATTAGCAGTTTTCGTGTAACTCATTAGTAAAACAACGTACTTCACATTGACCTAAACTTAACGACCATGTTACGAATACATTTTACGAACAAAGAGTTTACATGAATAATGCTTATTTTTATTTTTGCTTCAAATATTTTGTAATGTAATGATTGTTACTATTTACTACTTTTCGCGTTAAAGGTTTTATCGCGAATATATATTGCGACCTATGCTGGAAATTGTTTAATTACTTACAAATATGTTATTCTATCAAAATGTTAATTCAAACATAAGAAACATTAATAAGTCGTACATACCTCTACTTAGTTTGCACAACATATCTTCGAAATTGTTTCACAAATATTAAATTTGAATTTTAGTTTCGTATAATAAAAAATACAAACCAAGAATTTGTATTTTTTTATTGAGCAAAATAATAACAATGGTATACTAGAAAGCTAACTAAACTAGTAAACTATACATATGTTATTTTTTTTAAATCCATTTTTAGAGCTCACTCACCTCAATTTAACTTATGATAAGTTCGTGTTGTATGTCCTGAGGTTATAACAAAATACTAGAAATGTGGTTACTGTACAACCAGGCGTGTAAACAACCTTGGCGGCATATGGCATAGTGTTTACTCTCGGAACTTGCCATACGCAAATGGTTTGAAGATAATGTATTTATCACGCCAAACGTCATCGTCACGACATAATTTGGACAGACATGTCTTATGTTTGAAAGACCTCACGTTGATTCGTACTTATTAAGAAACATTTTCATTACTACGTCGCGATTTGATAATTCTTTTTTCGAAAGGTGTCTGAGGTTGGAAAGACCTCACGTTGATTCGTACTTATAAAGAAGCATTTTCATTACTACGTCGCGTTTTGATAATTCTTTTTTCGAAAGGTGTCTGAGGTTGGAAAGACCTCACGTTGATTCGTACTTATTGAGAAACATTTTCAAGGTGTCTGAGATTGGAAAGACCTCACGTTGATTCGTACTTATTAAGAAACATTTTCATTAATTACTACGTCGCTATTTGATAATTCTTTTTTCGATAGGTGTCTGAGGTTGGAAAGACCTCACGTTGATTCGTACTTATAAAGAAATATTTTCATTACTACGTCGCGTTTTGATAATTTATTCTTTTTTCGAAAGCCGTCTCAGGTTTGAAAGACCTTGCGTGATGTCATACATACTAATTTTAACGCAGTAAACTCGTAAAACTGACTACATTTTCATTACTACGTCCTGATTTGATAATTCTTTTTTTAAAAAGTGTCTTGGGTCTGAAAGACCTCACGTTGATTCGTACTTATTAAGAAACTTTTTAGCGCAGTAAACTCGGAAAAATCAGTCTACATTTACTAGGTCGTGATTTGGTAATTCTTTTTGAAAAGGCAGCTCATAAGTCCGAGATGGTCCCACATAACCTAATAAAAGTTTGTGCATATTTGATTTATTCCAAAACCACCGTGTCCACTGGGTCCATAACAAATTTATTTGGGATCACCAAAGAGAGTACAATCACTACGTTTTAGGGACCACCTTGAAATCAGAAGCAACCTTCTCATAAGAAAACGTCATTCAAGTTTGTTCATTATTTGGCGAGTACCTAATCATGTGACAGACATACAAAAAATTATAAAACCAGTCGAAATTATAACATATTTTTGAAGTCGGTTAAAACACCCTCTTTTGAAATATTTTTGAATTTAGTAACATATGGATTTAAAAAAAAAATTGTGTTGTAAAAAATGTAATTGTAAAAAAAATTATTTAGTATCCAATATTGTACAATCCGAAAAAACGGGCTACAAAAAGATATTAGACTATTTTCTACTTTCTATACTTACTTATCGCTTATCTTTTTTTATATTCCTAAAACATTAAAACAAACACTGAAAACTGTTTTCTAATTTTAATAACTTAGCGTAAAATTATCATTATTCCTTTGATCTCAGTTCAGATACGACACGTATTTCGTGTAATTAGTCATTAAGATTTTTCAAAGGAAGCGGCCCAGCAAAAACGGGACGTTGCTTGAAGTCACATCGACATCCTAATTGCTGTAGCATTTGGTATTTTAGTCCTCTAGCACGAACATATATCGACTAATCGAAAGTCAAATACTATCCTTTCCAGATATACTATTGTTTTTGTTTCAAAATCTGATTATATTTACCCTAGATATATCTATTTATTGAATAATTAATACTAACTAGCTGTTGCCAGTAGGTTCAACTTATTATTATGTTTGACGTATCTTCATGTTCCAGAGATGCAGCCAGGAAGAGTTAGCCGAAGACTCTAAGTCCCACAATGTGATAGGTGGCATGCGAGCACCTATCACCAACCGGGCACATATCCAATCCGGGCATGGTTATTTTGTTAGAAAAATGGAAAAACACATTTTCTGCTGCCCGTCTCTTGACCTCAAGAACTCATTTCCAACACCGTACCGCTAGCCGGGTTATCCGGGTTATAAATATGCTTTTCCAAATTTGATTACTTTTAAACCTTATATCCAATCCCTGCTAAAAGTAAAATTTAGGTCTTCTGTGGAAACCTGTTAAGCTTGATAAGAAGCTTTAGATACGATACGTATAATGTATTTTTTTAAGATTGAATTTATTTCTATAAATTTCATTCACATTGATTCAGCTATTTTACTGTCAATGTAACATACATAAATAAGCATAAGTGAAGATAACATTGAAACTACTTATTTATAAAGGATCTTCATCGACAGGATTCTGGTTAATCTCAAAGTACATACGAGTTATAACACTTGTACTAGTCCATAATGTACTTTAACGTTTGCATTATGAGTGTAATAATCAAGTTAAAATTAATTTGAAATTATCATTAATTTGCCAAGCACTAAGTCTCTCCACGGTGTTAGGTGTTGGTAAGAAGACTTTAACTTCAAAGTTTATTAGTGTACCTCCTGCAGTTAATTCGCTCATTACAACTTCTACGTGGGGTGTTCTCGCACTACACTTCAATTTAAATGATAAAACTCAGAAAGGTATATTTACACTGCAAAGTTATACCTTGTATAATTTTAATGATGAAAAGTCATCTAAAATTAATTTTATATATTTTTATAGTCAAAGAGCGTGATACATACTTTTCTCCATAAATCAATAATACTTTCGCTAACATTTGATCCTTTAATCAGTGAAAACGATCAAAATAAACTATCAAAATAAATCATGTCGTAGGACGTAGACCAACTACTTAACATGAACTCCAATTTATTTTTATTTTTGAATTGACTGTAACAAAGAGAAGATGAACTTTGTCAAAATCGATACACTGTGTGTTTTAAATAAATTATGTTTGTATGTGTAAAATGGAATTGGCTTTCATAAGTTTCACGGCGTCTGAAGTAATTTAATTAGCCACCTGTATTACGACTGATAAAAACACTTCTGTGTGATTTCTGGATATTGGATTTTTTATGAATTAAATTAATTAACTCAGTTGATCGCTTCATGACTGAAGGGCTAACGCACATGCCCAACTCCACCGACCAAACGAGACTGGGGTTCGATTCCCGACGGGGGCAGGCATATGTAAAATGAACATTTAAATGTTTGCATTTTAGGGCCTGGGTGTTTTTTGAAATTACTCTGGTATTTATCTAAGTATTACTGTGAATTTGCAACGTTGTCTAACATCCATAACACCAGTATACAATTTGCTTCCCTTGGGGTTGGATTCACTTTGTGTAACTTGTCCAGAAACATATTGTCCTGTTCGTACTTAGATATAGTTATCACGTTCACTTGTATAATTTATCCAACTCCATACTTAAATATTATAACCTAGAACTCCACAATTTCGCATCTAAAATCCACCATTATGTGTACCAAAATAAAATAGAAGGTTCAGTATTCATATGTACGTAATACGTAGGTATATCTATTAGGGATGTGCCGACTAGTCGGCGATTAGTCGGTAAAGTCGAATATTCGGCCACTTTGCTAGTCGGCGAATAGTCGACTAAAAGCGCCGACTATCCGGCTTCTTATTTTGTAGGTATTTATCTCGAAATAAAATACGCAAAGGTGAATTAAAATATATTTTTTTTATTTAAAAATAGTGAAACAGTTCGTAAGAAAATAGTTGGACGCAGAATTAATTTTATAAATGATTTAAATTGATCTTTAATCATCATTTTTACTATAAAATCAGTCTTAAATCAATATAATTTTCCTTTGGTAATTTAATAAAAATAAATTATTTTTATCACAATAAGCAGTCTACCATTTATGACTTCAAAAGAAAAAGTTTCTATGACATTTATAAAACAATATTAAAAGAATTAGTATCATAACACTTTAATGTACGTACGTATAATACTGTATGAAGTATTAAAAAAATTAGGAAAACTTTAATTGCTAAATGAACAGTTAGTCTAGCTGTAGTGATTTTTAAATAAAAAAATTAAAAACTGCATGTGACCTAAAGAAATTAAAATATCGACCTTTTTGTATATGGCCTTACTTTTTTGCAAACGATTGCGCGCGAAGAATTACGGAAATCCCCGAACCCGTGACCGGCTAGGCCGACTAGTCGGCCAATTAGTCGGCGTCTTTATAGACGATTAATCGGGTAGTCGGCTAGTCGGCCAAAGTCATAATCGGCACATCTCTAATATCTATGTATGTTTCTTTATTTAAATGTTTGTATGTTCGCAAATTTCTCAAAAAGTTCTGATCATTTTTTAATTATTTAAGAAACCCAATGTCAAGAGATAGTACATTCATGCTTTAGCTTGCCTTGCCTTGCTTTTACCGAGGATAAAGGCAAAAAGCAACCAAATAAGCCCCGACGTAATGGGAGTAGAAATATGCGTACCGTAACCCAATAGAAAAAATACACAGTACACAGCAGTAAAACCCCGACAGAAAACTCTAAAATTATAAATTCTTATGAAACAAAATGTCGGAAAATTCAAAAGCACGGATTCCAAAAAGCAATTGTTCCCAATTGTTGCGTTGTTCTAGCTTCATCCAGCCGGTGGGAACTTGGGAACCCGATACCGTGTTTCCCGTTCGACTAATTGGCCATCGTTCATTTCCCCGATAGAGTTACCTCTGAAGACTAACAATTTGGGTAATTTTTTGATAAAACGTCAAAGAATCATATTACACCAGTGTTCGTATTGGGAGAATTTATTACATTTCGGGGAAATAAAATTTCTAGCAAATTATTCGGGAGATATATAAATGTTTTTTTTTTTTAATTTTGGAAGAAGTAAACTGGGTGACGAATTTAGGGAAGATAAGATAAATTTTGCTTATGCAAAAAATATGAGACAATGTTTGGCAAATTTATTGAATAAATGATCCTTTATATCTAACGTCCGCACTCGGAGACTTAAATTATATTTAAATCACCCTTTATTTACATACATACCAAATTAACTAAGATATTTTCAATAAAAAATGTTGACCTAATGATAGATTAGATGTTAATTGACGTCTCTGGATCGACCGTTAGTAATCTTTAGGCACTGTGTTGCCAACTTGCAACTGAAGCATCTTACCTATTATTTAAAGACATAGCAAACAAAAAGTGTTAAAACATATACTTAGGATACTAAAAGGCTCATGAACCCAATCATGTTTGGTTTTATTTGTATATAGATTTAATTTAGATCTTAATTTTTATTATTTCAATGTTATAGATCACACCTCTAAACAATTTGTTTTTATCAATTTCACCAGGTGCTGAATAGTGAGTAGGTAAATATAAAATAAAAAGTGATAGAGTGAAAGCACTAATTCTACAATATCAGAAACATTTGGTGCAGAAATGTCATAAACTACAAAGTTCAATATTGTGAAATACAATTTCAAGACCTACATTTTATTTATCTCAGATAAGGATAAGCAGCCGATCGATCACAATATCTCTAGTACAGTTCTTTACAAAAATACTTACAAACTTAAAATACTCTTTACTACATAGTATAAATTATTAAACAAAATCGCCTTCTCTGTAGTCTGTTCTATGTCCCTTTGTATGCTTAAATCTTTCAAACGACGCAACGGATTTTGATGCGGATTGTGTGTTTAAAAAGGAAGGTTTGTATATATATTTTATACCCGTGCAAAGCCGGGTCGGGCCACTAGTTTAGTATACGACAGCTATTTGAATTTATTGAGCGAATTCTTATCTTACTTTATTGTTATTATTTTTATATTATTATTTTTATTATATTAGCTTTTACTTATATTATTTTTATTTTATTTTTAATTAATATCAAGATGCAAAATTACTGACCGAAAATAAAGACGATCTAAAACTATGTTCGCGTTAATAACCTAAAAACATATTAAATACCATTCAGTATCATTGTCACATGCTAATATTCAGTGCAGTTTTATGTCTTCTTTATAAATCCCAAAACGAAATAACATAAGTAATTCAAAAAAACTTCACCTGTCTAGAAACATTGTACCTATAAGACGTAAAACACAAACCTTCTCAGTTGAAAGAATGCTATCGGTTTTTGTCAATTGAATAGTATTTATAAGTAGTTAAGGTAATATGATTAAAATCTAAGAATGCGATATATTATATCTTGCTATTAGTAAAACAGGAAAGCAATACTATGTACTGGGGGGTTACCATAAGCTCTTAAAACAGTACTATTTTAACAATACTAATTGTCAGTCGAGAAAGACAACCTTATGACGTATACCATAAATTTGCTTATAAAGGCAGACATTTAGCAAGATGGAAATAATACTGCTTTAAGCGTTCATGGTAGACCCCCTGTTTACCTGCGATAATTAAAAAGTTATTGTGTCCGACTGTACCCCCAGGTATGGCATATGACGTATTACATTGTAGTATTTAAATTGCGGGCACTCGTAGACACAATGGCGTCGAGATTATTACTTTGTATCGTATATGGTGCTCAATATCCGCTTGTCTTCCAAATCGAGATAAACTACTCAATATCTACGTACTTATTTAGAATCATAATGGATTGATGCTAATATTTACTAAAATGTAAGTTCAAAAGCCACTTCAATGTTACATGGCAGCCATCTTGTTTCTTCTTCTTTAGAAAAATGGCGGCAAAACGATTAATGCGGGCTGAGAACCGATTTTTATTAGATCTAGCATTTAATAAGTGTTATTTTTATCTCAAAAGTTTCCTGAAAAATATAAGGTCAATGGAGACTGTACTAAACCTGTAGGTTTAGGTACTTACTCTTGAATCTCGATTTCATGCAAATTAAAAGTTGGAATCGGTATTTTGTCATTTTGTACTGTTGAACATAGTAGTAGCGAATAATTAACATTTAGTTCTAAAAAAAACAAAAATAATTAGATCATAAATTATATGACAATAAATTAAAAAATATAAATGTAATAAAATAAAAAAATCGTTAAATTTTTAAAACGAAATGCTGATATTTCGCTAGTATTGTTGTTCGAGAGTCCAAAATGACATGAATCCGATTCCAATTTCCAATCTTGTTTGAAATCGAGATTCAAGAGTAACTTTAATTGTATTTATTACATTGCAAAATAAATTGCGGGTAGTTAAACACACAAAAGCATCAAGATTATTGTTTTGTATCGTAGGATGTTCAATATCCGCTCGCCTTCCAAAGCGAGTTATAGCTACTAGAAAGTGGAGCTTATTCCGCTTGACACTTTATAATCTGATTACCTTATTTATATAAGTAATTTTTAATTATCAATGTGTACTTTTTAGGCTTCACAGTTTGATTCCACCAACCATATTACACTAGACCAAAGAGGGTTGCGACTTCTTTCATTATTCATACTGCCAAAGTTTGGAACTGTCTTCCTAAAGCAGTGTTTCCGGAGAAATTTAATTTAGTCATCCCATGAAGTGAGATTGCAAAGATTTTTCCTAGCTTAGTACGTCACCATCTTTGACCATATCAATACTTTTCAACAAATAAGTCATTGTACTAAGCTATAGCTTACAAGAAAATAAAAATGGATATGACAATTTTAGACACATTAATTACAACCTGATGAATAGCTGAGACGAGCTTCATTCTACCCGTTCAGTTTGTATGGGAAAAATTAAAATGTTGATTTTCAAATTTTCATCATATTCGATGATTCGAGAATAGAATCGAAACATTTTAATATTTTCGATACAAACTGAACAGGTGGAGCGAAGTTAGGCGGAACAACTAGTTCTTTATAAACATCGAATTTATAATACTCTTTTTTATCAACGCCATGTTCCCTATGGCTAATCGCAAGACTATACCTAAGCCTGGAGTGGGGAGTGTACATACATATCGGCTTTGAGTGTCAAAGGTCTATAACCTAGGTTCAAAACTACCGGTGAATGGAATTGGGAACACACCAAGACACAAAAGAAGTGGAGCACTGAACAATAGGCACAGGTACGACGTGAAACAGAAAACTGATGAGCTTTACATAGAAAATGTCTAGTGTTGCCAGATGTCTCGATTTTCAGAGATCTGCCAAGACGTCCTGATTTCACACTTACACTTAAATGTAGACAATACATGTGTCTGTTTGTAAATATGTGTTTTAAAAAGATCAGATACGGCCTCCAATCCACTGTTCACGACTATGAGATTTGACAGTTTAGTACTAGCCTTCTATTTAGTAGCAAGTTAGGATCCCTTTTTTTCTTGTGCAAGAGGAGGCAAATAGACAGTTGGGTCACCTAATGGAACGTAATTACTTTTACCTACGAATGCGTGTTGGCAACTCAAATAAAGGAATGAGTGCGCTTTTAACTTGAACGTTCGTAAGTCGTATCTATTTGCAAATACCGCCCTTGGTAACTGGTTTCACAAAGTAATCATTCAATGATGATGATGAAAGATATCTTATTAATCACACGGCAGAGGTCCGTCATGTATCACGGTGATGGCCGACGGGCATGCTACCTGAAGGTCTGACGCGATATCATAAGGTAAAACTCATAGTCAAAAATGAAACTAAACAAATCCGTAGAGCGTTTCACATGATGTAAACGCAGACAACACTGAGCGACCCAACACCTTTACGGAACGCTGAAGGATCAAGCCGACTGATATACATATAAAGACGCTCTACGTTGGATGCGGTCAAAAGAAAGGAAGGAGTTGGTATTAAATAGACCTTGGCCAGAGATGGGAGCAGTATACCATAATTGGTAAAAATCGTCGTTAAGCAAGTCGAATTTTCAACGATCTAATTATTTTTTACTAGCTGCGCCCCGCGGTTTCACCCGCGTAAGTCCCAATCCCGCGGGAACTCCGGGATAAAAAGAAGCCTATATGTTATTTTGGGTCTTCAGCTACCTACATACCAAATTTCATCGTAATCGGCTTTGTAGTTTTTGCGTGAAAGAGTAACATACATCCATACATACAAACTTTCGCATTTATAATATTAATAGGATTGGCTTAGTCGTTTGTCTACGCAGAAACCTTAGTACCCTTATGGTTTTTTACCGCATCTATCTCGCGAAAGACCCAGAACTCCGACCATATGTTCGTCTATTATGCAATTTCATAAACTTTTTAGAGTCCGAATCATACTACTTTAAACAAAAAGAGTTTTTTGTCCTTTAGATAGTGGTGGATCTACCCTTTCGCCTTAAGCTAACGAATGCTCTAACTTTTTGAGTTACTAAGGATCCAACTCCTGGGCGAAAAATTTTCCAAAATTAAAATACCTTGGAAAGGATACAAACCCCAAATTAATTTATCGTTCAGGAATCTCATTAACCTGTTCTGTTTATTTTCCTAACATTTTCCAAGATCATTTTACATGTATAGACAAGGGATGTAAACTAATAAATCAATTTAGTAAAAGCTTGACACTTAACGAACAGACGGGTTGACATTTTAATTACTATTTAATTTATTGAGTTCGGATAAAAATGTCGGCGGCGGAGCAAGTAGCGACGTTAATTATGCGAAACTCTTAAGCCTTATCTGCTGGCGTCTTAAAAGAGCAACACACATACAACATAATTATTCATTATATCGATGAAGTAACAACAAAACTTAATTTACGTATAAAATTTAAAAATTTACGAGAACTTTACAAAAATTACAAACTTAAGATCAAGCTGCGTAAGGCTTAAGCCAAAATATATAATATAAATATATAAACTATACAAGGATCTTCACGCCCATATCCCGAAGAGTTAGGCAGAGGCACAAGCAGGGTAGCAATGACTGTCCGAAGACACTAAGTCCCACAATGTAATAGGTGGCAAGACTATTGCCAACCGGGCACATATCCAATCCCGAACAACGTTTTTTTTATTAGAAAAATGGAAAAAACAAAGTTTCTTTTTATTGCCCGACTCGAGAATCGAACCCGGAACCGCATGAAGTCAAGTCCAACACCTGGACAGCTAGATCATAGAGGCGAACTATATAATTATCACTCTACTGCACAGTGAAATTTGAAACGTTGCTAGAAGAATTAGAACTAGAACATTATTTATGTTTCATCAAAATCGTTTACATTCTTAAACGTAACTAAGGTTCAACTGAAGTAAAAGAAATGTTTTCGGACTTAAATAATTCTGTTAACACTAAAGACAAGATTAACAATACGCTTAAGTATAAAAGTATGAATATATAAAATATTTAGATACATAAATCGTTGCACCGTTCTAAAGATCCGATTAAAATTATAAGGTGTGGTTGAGGTTCCTATAATTCCAACCAAAAAATAAAGAAACGAAAAAAAAAAGAATTAAAAAACGAGAGGGGAACTCTTAACGAGATGACGTCCTTGAGCAATCAGAACCGACCTTCTGAGAACCTACATCAAAATAAAACCACAACGAATACATCTTGACTTGATAGACCTTAGGGTGATTCAAATTGTTATAAATCTCTAACTTGATTTTTTACATAAGCCACATTTTGGTAATCAAATAAGTAAAGGCGCTAACCTAGACAATGTTTTAAATGAAATGAGACAGATAAACAACGGCTCTGCTGATGGTAAGAGTTTACCGTGATCTATAGATTATATTTCCCCGTCTTGGTCCGGGCTCATTTGCAGAATAGACCATCTACTTTCCTGCCAGGCAGCTCGTAAGAGGCGAGCATAGGCTTACCGTTACTAACATTGTGACATCTGATTAGGTGGTAAAGTTTCGCAGCGACTCACCCGGATTGGTACTACCGCCTTACCTACTACTGCCGACATAACGTCATGACGTGTGTCGGGTTGGGAGGGTACGGTAAACGATAAACTTACTTTTGCTCAAGGCCTAACATGCCGGCCTCAGGTCGACACCGCACCAGTGGTGTCTTTAGGCGGCGTGAATTTCTTACCATCAGGAAATCCGTCTGCTTTTTTCCCCTCCAATATCATAAAAAAACACCATATTTGATATAGATGCGTTGTTGTCTTGTAGCCGGCCCTAATGCGCAAGTCTGTCGGCTACCCTAGCCGCTGGCGAGAATAGGGTAGGCCTACTCGAGCAAGTATCTGCACAGCACTTTGCCACTAGCCTTGTTGGTAATGACCAGTTTAACCTATGCTCGCCTCTTACGAGATGCCAGACATGAAGATTGATAGAAATAGAGAGCCCGGACTAAAACGGATAAAAACAATGTATACTTAAAACAACAGCAAAAGTAAACATGATGTAAGTAATGTATTAAGAATTAACAAAATAACAAATCATCATTTTATTTAAAGAATTTCAAATTCATGTTAAAGAGTTTTCCATATATCACTATATAGTATAAAACGAAGTCGCTTTCTCTATTCCTATGTCCCTTTGTATGCTTAAATCTTGACAACTACGGAACGGATTTTGATGCGGTTTTTTTAATAGACAAACTGATTGAAGAGGAAAGTTTTTACGTATATTTTACACCCGTGCGAAGCCAGGGCGGGCCGCTAGTTTGTCTATATATCTGTTGACGAATATTTGATAAAACATTTAATTTCGTGAGAATCCTTTTCTTTTTATATTATAACACGCAATTTTAGTAAAGTCAGAACAACGTCCCTTTAAATGAGAAATTGCCATTAAGAGTTCTGAAATTTATATAAATGTTATCGTTTCTAAATAAATTATTGCTAACGATTGCGGAGTTTGAGATCATTTCTATAACAATAACCCAAAGTTGAGAATAACAATTGTTACAGTGAATTGGGTTAATAAAATCATTCAACTGATACTGGATTAACTTATGAACAATTTTAGAAACCACATAATTTAAAACTCATACTGAAAGTTATTTTTAGCATTACCCTATTTATTATATTAAATAATGTAGATAAATATGTTGTCAATTAACACTGAATTTCAGCATATCTTAAAAACGAAAATGGTAAAAAAATTAAATACTAGTTAAACACCTGTTTTACAAACCACAGTCGAAACATTTTGTTTTCAACTAAAAACTTGCTGTCATTTACGTGTAGTCATCATGTTATTTGTTGTCAATTTTGTCTAAAATTTGTTAATATACACACAATAAAATAGTTTAGTTAAACAAACGTCTAACTTTTTGTTTTAGGATAGACAGAGTTTTCAAGAATCACTTTTAAAGTACAATAATACTAACTAAAAAAACCTAATGGTAGAGTAAAAGTAAATGATTTTATTTACAAAAAAAGTAGAAACTCAATTTCAAACATTCCCACTTAGATCGAAAAATTATGTATGTTTTTTACTTCGTTTTTCATTCTTGTGTAAAATCTTAATTTTGAACTTATATAACTTGTCACTAGAAGTACATATAATATGTACTGTGTTTATTAAGTTGGAAACATTTGATTTGTACATTTTAAAAAGTTAAGAAAATTCTTACTCCAAGTTATATAGACTATTTTAAGAGTACAGGATAATGGTTCAAGAAAAGCAGCAGGAAATTGCCAGTGCAGTATTCTGCGACATTGAAACGATATTCAAAACAGCTGCGTCAACCTCATTATAGATGCCTTCGCTCGGGATAGCGCCAAATGGATAACGTGGATAACGGTCTTTCATGAGCTTGTTATATCTCCACGAGTTGAGACTGAGGATACTCAATTGATACACAAGTGAACATTAGTCTGGACTACGGCCCTGTTCAGATAAACTGCGTAATATATCTGAATGTATAAAAGGAAAAGTACTAAGTGATTTATTTATTCATTTTCGGCCTAAGCCTAAATTGCATAGAAGTACAGTACTTTTATTTAAATTATGCTCTTCGACTTTACACTTTTTACACTTTATCCTTTTATTTTTAAATTGGCTGACCTAATCTAAATTTAAGCGAAATGCTGATGCTGTTGACATCAGAGTTGTTATTATTTGACAATTTAGGCATTGTAAATTGTGGAAAAATCTGACTCCAATTTCATTGCCATGTTGTGAATTCAGAAAAATATTTTTTAAAATGTAACTCAAAAACCAGTAGATCTTGATCTATTGAATATAAGACTTCCTCTGAAACATGACCCTCTCAACTTAAAAAAATCGTCAAAACGAAACTCATGATCGTGTAACCGACCAAACAAAACATACAAAAAAATTACTACTGCTTTTTGAAGTCAGTTAGTGACATAGCCATCACAGACATATCTTTGTAAATTCTACTGCTTAAGGAAATTAGGGGATTCAAGTTTGTAAAAATTTTGTTAGTTCCGAAGTTACAACTTCTGTTTTTGTATTTAGGCTGACAATTAAAAGAAATTAATACAATCAATCCCGTAGGGGCTTTGGCGTGAAGATAATTATGTACGTCATTGTGTTGAAAACAACCAGATCCTTGAATTACTTTTTTTCCCAATATTGTGATAAAAGTGTCTAATCTTTACATTTTTATAATAGGTGTTTTTGGCATTCTATAAAATTTTAATTGCCAGTTCTTCATAGTAAAAAAAGTTGTGGAGACAAAGGTTTTTCACTAGGAAAAGACATTTTGAATGTTAATTGTGAGGGAGAGTATGCTTGTGTGTCGAGGTCCATGTAAATCCATTCAGTTGTCATACAGTATCAGCAAAATATTTAGACAAGGAAGATCTTTTATTAAAATTTTCTTAGCCTAATTTTTTTAGTTTATTTAATTCCTTAAGATAGTAAATAGTTACAAAATAGAGACGATAGAGACAATAATAACCATACGTTTTAACATTCAAAAGTATTGGTTTCAATAGAATTTTGTATTATTTACCTTAATAAAGATCTGGATATCAATAGATATATAAAATATTTGTATTTTTATTGGTTCTTTAATTCGTCTAACGACTGGCTACTATATTAGCCATAAATTTGATTATGGTAACAGCAATACTCAATTTAATGTCAAAACTTTCACAGATAATCATAAGTACCTATTAATTGGATTAATTAGAAATTGAGTAGAAGATAATCCATTATTAATGGCATAAATTAATTCTTGCAGAAAACAAGAATAATAGTTTTCTTATAATGGGATCGAAAGTTTCTCTCTCTCTCCAGTCGATTCCCTCACTGCTGAGGATCGTGACTCCTTTTGACCCTGTCTACCAGCTGCTTCCATCGGTTGCGTTCCGTAGCTTGGTGGAGCGCAGCGCTGACGGGCATCTCCAGCTGTTTGGAGATTTGGTCCGACCACCGATTGGGACTTCGTCCTCTAGGTCTTTTGCCCTCCACCTTCCCTGTCATCGAAAGTTTAATTAACTTTAATTTTTTTTTCAAAAGGACTGGCTGAGGAAACCCTAGGTGTAGCTCCACTTAGAACAATTCTCCAGGAACCTTTTATATTTTCATAATTAGGTATATACTTATAATTTTTTTGGTTTACTTTTACTTGCGATAATTCAAATTTTCATTAGCATCGCCATTATCAATTTTTACTCAGCAAGCTTTATCCGTTTTGAAATTTTTAAAACACGGAAGTCATGCAATACTCAAATAAAGTAGAAAGAATAATAATAAAACATGATTAGTGAGCTAAATCTTGGAGCAACGATGATAGAGCTGACATCCGATTTGTCGGGTGCAGTATTAGAGGTAGAGAGGGGAGCTCCGCGTCCCTCGGCAACTCAGTAATGCCGGACAGCCCAGTCGCGTCCGCGTCCTCTATCCAAGCCACTACTCAGTTTGCCAGCTGCCTCGCTCGAACTTATACGTGCCGTGGTTTATCGAACTCAGTTGTGATAAAACTTAGTGCGAAACGTTCTGTGCTCATTAAATTTGTGATTTTGTGACGTTCAATGACATCGGATGGATTACTAGTGCTCACATTTGATCATATGGTTCTATAAACTCAGGCCGATGGTTTTATTGAATACTAACATGAAAATTAATGGTAAAGTTCTACTGTTGATTTATGCATGTTGAAATTTATCTATACCATTTGTTTATTTGAATGTTATAATGATCTTGGCTTGCACGACGCACGACACATCTGTTCTATCGATTTAATAAAATCATCCACATACACGAGAACCTTATTGAAACCCAAACCATTATCAGTCTCAGATACATCGAAAACAAACGTAACGTGTGACATTGATGATTTAAATACATGCATGAACAATTAAACATGGTGCATTCAAAGTCGACATATGAATAAAGGCTGTGTGTGACCCTGCTTCGCCTACGGGACCAGCCACTGTGGGTGGACGGCATAGTTTCCGAACCGCCTAGAAAACGACAGTGGGTGTTTGAATGGAGCCAGTTAATAATAATGGTGAGATTTAATCACCGCCATAGAGGTTACACAATAAACCTCCAAGCATGTCTTTGGCCCAATCGTAGACGAGAATCCTTTTGGAATAACAATTGTAAAACTAACAAACTGCTTCAAAGTAGACATTTTGGCTTGTAGGATATCAACTAATCATTAATCAAATGCTTACATTCCTATGTCCATGTCGAATTTCACCTCTCATTAGGAAGAGGAGCGACACTTGATGTGATGATCAGCACAAATCATAAGTTTCATTTATAACCTAAAAACTAATTACATTAAAAAAGAAAGAACAATTTTATATAATAAACAAAAAACAAAACGACCTTGCGAATATTAAACAACGAATTAGGTAGGTATGTACCTAGATATCGTTTTAAAACATTTGAAACTTGACGGAAACTAGAAACCATACAAAGTTCGTCCTGTGTTTAAATTATATTTCGCACATGTCGCGTAACAGACCTCAGATGTGGGACGACAAAAAACAGAACACTTCCAGCACATGTCGTGGATCAAATTCGGGCTAAGCTATTGGCTCATTCGACTTTAACAAAACATCGAGATTCGGGTCTTGTTAAAAAAATAAATCATCATATCCAACTAGAACAAAGCAAGTAAAACTCAAATCTACGTCTAAAAATAAATTTCGGAGGGGAATGGAGATTTAATTAAACAATGAATTATAGTAACCCTGTTGTTTGGAACGCATCTGGTGTGAATGATGAATGCGTTTAAATAAAAAGTTTTCGAAGAGAACCTGCGCGGGCGGAACAGCACGTGGGCCGGCAGATGCGCGAGCGCATCCCACGTCAGCCATCTTTAATGCAAAAGGCGACCCTTTATCTCCCAATCTCGCTAACTTGCAGTTGAGGTTTATGATTTACTATTTCGCGGCTCTCTCTTCATATTTTAAAGCAATGCTCTTTTTGATGTAGCTTTAATGTTTCACGCTCCATCCTCGATAAAATAAAACCATTAATTTTGCTATGGCGATGTATGTTTACTATTGTGATGTAAGATTTTATTGATGGATATGATTTTGTTATTTTATAATTTATTTACTAAAGCTTTCAGTTAACATTTATCATTCGTAGTTTCTGATGCCTATTCTACTACTATGATTTTTTTACGTTTTATTTGTTATTATTAATTACTTGATATGCCTATTTTAAAGGTTCTAAAAAATATTAACGTCCAAGTTTTTAAGGTAAAATAAATTGTATGTCAGATCTATGTTACGCTTTACCGTCAAAGTTTGATTGAGGTGAAGTCCGGTTCGAAGTACTGCGTTTTTCTATAGATTATTATCGAGTTTACTTGTAGACGGTCATCGCCATTTACGGCAACTTGTGCTTATAACGACCAAGTATTGACAACTGTGGGATAGTCGGCATCAATCTCGGCCTCTTTCAGATAACTATCGACTCTAGGTGTCTTTATAATTTCACGAACCTTATTTAACCTTTTCCTATCTTTGATCTCTTCATCATTGCTTTTCAAATCTTGTGATGAAATTTTTAATTTAGTTAATTATTTACAATATTTACAGAGGGCTTATAAAGTTGTAATCACACTATGACCATAAATTTTAGCTTAGGTAAATCAATAGTTAAGTTTAGCACTAAAGTTGCTTAATATCAATTTTGTGTTTATTGGTGGAAGAGTGCCGTGATGTATCTTAACCTGATCTTAATCCAC
>NJDD01000103.1:1609565-1646889 GCA_002245505.1 Calephelis nemesis | reverse complement strand
AAAAAAAGTATCTTCACGCCCATATCCCCGAAGAGGTAGGCAGAGACACAACCAGGGTACCCACGACTAGCCGAAGATACTAAGTCCCACAATGTGATAGGTGGCAAGTCTATCGCCAACTGGGCACATATCCTATCCCGAGCAACATCTTTTTTATTCAATTGTTAATTAAGGTCTATTCACATCGGTGTAGTGTCGGAAACGTTTTCTGTCAGGAAAAAAAATCGCTGCAAACGTCGTCTATGAACTTGTTCACATCAGTGTCCATGTCATCAACGAAACTTCAGTATTGGGGTTGTAAATGGGACGTGATTAAATTTAATAGTATAAGACTTGTGTCGCTCAAAATATATCCCTGCCCAAGTTACACACAAATTGAATCTAATCCCAAATTAAGCAAATTATATGCTTGTGGTATGGGTGCTAGTCAACGATACTAATACATAGAAATACTTAAATAGGTACCAGAATAAATTTAATAAACACTCAGACCCGGAAACAGGCATAAAAATAGTGAGTATAAAAATAATCTCTTATATATGATGAAACTAGCTGCGCCCCGCGGTTTCACCCGCGTAAGTCCCAATCCCGCGGGAACTCCGGGATAAAAAGTAGCCTATATTTTATTCTGGGTCTTCAGCTACCTACATACCAAATTTCATTGTAATCGGCTTTGTAGTTTTTGCGTGAAAGAGTAACAAACATCCATACATACAAACTTTCGCATTTATAATATTAATAGGATTGGACGAATAATCCAGGTTAGGTACGTCAGTGATGTTTGTGAACGCATAGTCCCTTGTGGGAGACGGATGCACGTTATTAGCTGAACCACGTCCCGGACACTGCATTGGTGTGTATAAACCTTATCTTGTTACGAAAATTACGTTAAGTTTTTGATAGATAACGATTTTGATTGATTGAAACAAAGGCCGTAACCATAACTAGTTAGCAATTTAAAAGTTATCGGTAATATATAACATTCACCGGACGTGCTTATAACAAAGTAATAACCAGACTTTCTCCAATGTATTGCTTTATTTGAACATAAAATATAATTGAATAATCAACAAAATTACATGGTAATCTGACTATTCTAAGATCCTGTTATATATTCCATGTCACAGTTTATTAAGCAAAGCTATAATGTTTAAATGTTAGTATTCTGTAATTACCGGCTGTGAATATACTGTATAATTTTACCACCTACTGTATAATTTCTAACTCAACTTGTTTATAAGTTTAAATTAAAATTTTGACAACGGAACAATGGAGCAGCGACAGCTGTCTGACGAGCATCAATCATCTAAGTACTCCAAGTTAACTCCTCAAACAAAGTTTCGCTTAACGTCGACACTCATCCAACAAGCAAAAGATTTTATCTAACGTAATATCTTTTGACGGCATCGGGACTTTAAAACCCGTAATCTGGTAATTATTCCAGTCACCTATAATTAAATGGCAAAGTGCTATGCAGTAATTTCCCGAACTAATACCTCTGCCTGTCGTTGTACCACTGATCCGTGATGGTTAAAAAAGTGCTTGGAAGACTTGCATTCTTGCATCTCGACTGTAAGATGCACTTCGGTATCATCTATGGTTTTGTAGGTGATGCTCTACCGGTGCAGGTGTTGGATTTGACTCCATGAGGTCCTGGGTCGATTCCCAGATCGGGCAACATAAGAAAATGTAGTTTTTCCAATTTTCTAAAAAAATTGGGACTGGATGTGTGCCCGGTTGGCGATAGGCTTGCCACTTATATAATTGTGGGACTTAGTGTCTTTGACTAGTCGTAGTTGACTTTATTGGGCCTCTGCCTACCTATTCGACTAGCATACTTACTTATGGTTGTCTCTTACTATCGAGAGAAAACCTATTTCTTCGCTGTCTTTTAAAAATCAAAAAGTCTTCTGCTTGTTCTCTATTTTTTAAGTATACAATGAAACCTTTCCTTTTGTACAACAAAGCAGTTTTTGAATTGTTTTTGCAATGCAATTAAGGTTAACGACTTAAAAGCTGAATATGTTCGGTATTGAATTTGCTAGACGCATTTTAACGGTACCACAATTTAGCTTTCTAATTCGATTCGTCGTGGGATTTAAGCCACTTACATATATTGTATTTTCGATATCTGATCGATAAGATTCTAATTGTGCTCATGCTATGACGCTTCGATTATTTTAAAAGCGCCAATCATTGTTAATAGTAAGTCTTTAGTCTGTGGTTTTGTGTTGGAGTTTACATTTTTAATCTGTGTATTTTTTTGTTGCACTTATGAAGAATAGTTCTTGTATCGTAAAATTAAATAAAGAAATGATAAATTGAGATGAAAGCCGGAAGTATTTATATTTTGTTCTTTTTTGGCGCGGTCAAAGTGTCGATAAAAATCTCGTTGATTTTTATTTAATCTTTGTTGTTGTAAAGGATTTATTTGGTGTCTTTACTGCAGATGTTCTTTACACAGTTATAAAAATAAACGAAAAAAAAATAACTTCAGGCATCTTATTGAAGATTTTGATCCTAATGGCAATTTTTATCATTTAAATAGGAACTTTTTAGACAGCTGACACAATTGGACACTGTTATGCGTGTTCGTCAACTTATATAGAAATAAACTCTCAGACATATATCTAATAAATAATATGGTTTTGCTCATTATACAAATATTGGGAGGCAATCTCGCTTCTAAGTTCTAAGATATGTTCGGCAGCTTTTTGCGTGTATGCTTACCCCAAGACCAATGTGGTCACCTCATATCTTATCTCATACGCGTGCATAACCGATCTTTATCTTAAAGACTAGATAGATTTGACTAAAATTTTCGATGTCGGTACTTAGAAAGTGAAAAAAAATCACATCATGTCTATCATATGTTGATGATTTATTTACTTGAAAATTATTATTTTTTGTAGTTATACTTCTTTTGGCGCGTTAGGAAAAAATTGTGAGGGTAAATTTTTACGATGCGCGCGCACACCGTCACGAAAAACCGACATGATGAAGTTAGCTATAGTTGACATTTTAGTTTTTCAAAAAAAGGTATCAACAAAGTAAAAGTAAGGACATCTACGTATGTTTGCGTGAGAACTGACAACTGTATTCACAATATTTCTTTATTTCTATGGTTAGTGTCATTTTGTCTACAAATGTAAAATAAGGCAAAAGATAACATTTTTAAAAAGATTTTTATCTTATTACGCCGAAGAAGTATAACTTCTCACGCGTGTACATAAGTACACACACATTTTTTTTTAATTAATTTGTCACTTTCTAGGACCGGCAAAGACATTTTGGCCATGCTGCCACGTCTTCCGAAATTCTTTTTAAATTTTGTTATTTAAAAAGTTCCAAAGGTAAAAAATAAAATGGGTTGCTAATAAAAGTTTACATTACATCACACATGACATTTATTATAATAACCATCAAAGCCTGAGGTGATTTGAACTATCAGTAAAGCTCATGTATAGAACATTCAAGAAAATCTTTGAATATTTTTTTTACTTAAAAATTCTGTTTTCATTTTCTTTTGTTGAGTACCATGGGTTAATGTTAGGGTTGCCAACGTATTTATAATTTACATATCACACATTTGAGAATGTGCTTGTAATAACCCTCATAGCCTGAGGTGATTTAGGACTATCAGTACCGCACGCTTTCTCCTCTGATGAATGACCCCAGTCCTCATGGCTTGTCGACCTACACAAATCGTTTTCCTTTCATCGCTCTCTCCGTCTTATTTACATGAAATTTCATTTTAAAATCCTCTTGTTAAAGTGTCAGTGTAATAATCACGATGCGAGATTTACGATTTGTAATATACCTGTGGATACATTACATAGATTGATCTAACAATGTAAACACATTAAATGTGTTTGTGTTAGCTAAAAAAAAATCTTCAAGCCTGTATCACCGAAGAGGTAGGCAGAGGTACAAACCATGATTATTACGTGGCAAACTTTATGCAAACCAGGCACTTATCTAATTCCAGGCACAAAAAGTTGTACCTTGCAATTATCACTGTTGCGAGTGATAATGATTCTTAACATGATCCGAGAAAGAGTGGGATTGAAGGGATAGGATGCGCGGGTGTTAAAATGAGAAAGGCCATGCTACGCTGGTTCATGTTGAAATAATGACAGATAAAAGATTGAAAAATTGAAATTCCACGATCACTACTTTCGGTATTGTGCGAATTTCACAAGTCTTCGAAACCGACGTAAATACGAAAGTATGAAAAGGGTACTTAGTTTGGTGGAAGCTAGGGAGCCAGGGTCATGATAGTATTGACTCTGCTTACCCCGAAAGGGACTTGGCGTGAAGATATGCAATTATCAAATGCGTGAATAAATTCTACGAATTATCAACTGGACAATTATCAATAGTTATTAGTCTGTCTGTGCGCGCCCCCAGGGCAGGAGGAATTTATTAATCAACGAATACTTTCACTAAGGTCACGCATTGTCTTGGCTTGGCTACGTGTAATCCAGTGGACTCACCTGTACTGATTTCTCCGTCTATGACTTAAGACAATGTACTTTTGATTGCATTTTATTGTTCCTGTCTTTGATTTTATCTTACACTAGTTTCCGCCTGCGATTTTGTTCGCGTGGAATAATTTGGCTCTAACACTAACTTTGATCGCGACTTCGTTTATTATTTTGGTACGTGTACAGTACATACCTACATCTTATCCTGCTAATATTATAAATGCGAAAGTTTGTAAGGATGTGTGTATGTTTGTTACTCTTTCACGCTCGAATGGCTGAACGGATTGTTTGAAATTTGGAACACAAATAGATTGTGACCTGGATTAACATGTAGGCTACTTTTGAACGGGTTCCTGCGAAAACACGGGCGAAGTCGCAGGTAACAGCTAGTTCATAACATAGGCGTAATAAAAAGCGGTTATTTTAATATTACAAACAATCACTCCTACTTTATTTATATGTATAGATCCTAGTTACAATATTATTATTTATAGGTGAGGTGATGACCACCAAGAAGTAGGTAGAGGCACAACGAAGACGCTAAATCCCACCATGTGATAGGTGGTAAGCCTATCGCCAACCGGGCATATATCTAATCCCGGGCAACTTTTTTTATTAGAAAATAGAAAATACACATTTTCTAGTTTTTTTGTTGCCCGACCCGGGAATGGAACCCGAGACCTCAAGAAGTCAAGTCCTGACACCGGATAGACCACTAAGGCAATAATAATTATAATAATGCTTAAAGAAAATATGAAGAATTGTTCGCAAATTATACTTCTTCAAAAATAACAAAAGACACATCTGGAATCTAAAAACAAGTCAAAGTCATATTTAAAAAAACTGTTCTTGTTTCACACTGAATATTTAAAATAAACACTTAACTAAAACAAAAATACACAATATATATTTTATTCAAGTTTATTTCCTGCACCGTTCACTATTTGTAACACACACACATAGTGAATAACAGTTATTACTATCAGATGAACTCTTACCCTGTCTATGTGTTTACTTGAACTCAATGTTTATGGTAACGCGGCTTCCAATGGTCAAATGGACAAGCATTAAGAAGTTCTCGTATTCAGTAGCGAGATAAAACCGATAAAACTACCTTATATGGACCACACACGCTCGAAGTATCACGAATCATTTAAGCCTAGTACACACGCGAGTATACGTGATTAAAAATTGTGATATTTCATGACCCCGCTGTGATCTAATGATTATTTAATTAAGATATTGATCGTAAATTTAAATTGTGACATAATTATAAATGCGGAATTATATTTAAGTGTGTATTTTCTTTTCTTTATTATGAACATCAGTTTGTTCCCTAATTTGCTATTCGAATGGTTTGAGACTTTCTATCTTAAAATGGTTTTTGAGCAAAACAACTTAAGTGTCTTTACCTAGCTTAGGACTATTCTATCTGCGATCTCTTTTCCACTTTTTGTCAATTGATATGAGGTCCATTCCAGTCCAGTGTCCTGGTGTTTAATTTTGAGCTGCTTCTTGTGACTTAGCCTGTTAAAGATATTTCGCCTTCCAACAAGAATCACTTCAGCAGTGTACCAGATAAGCACCCTTTATCATAGAATATTTAAATTTGATAAAAAAGGGTGTGAATGATGGATAAAATTACACTGTTTTTGGTTTGGTGCAGCTCTGTTTGCATCATTAGTTGTTAAAGTAGGTAGTATGAATTACATTGTTGCTACTAGATGTCAGCTCTAGTTTACCTACAATTCCCATTTTAACTTACTAAAATTACTTTTATGACATTAATTTTGTAAATTATCTATGTAGTACAAGCTCACTCAAGAAAATCACTTAATTTTTTTCTTAATGTTGATTTCCAAATTAATGAATACTTTCTCTAATATAAATCTCTAATATAAAAAGAAATATTTATATATTTCTTTTCGATTTTATGATCAAGAGCTGATATGAAAAAAGTGACTAGATTTCTCGTATCAGCTCACCAAATACATATATACCTAAATCAGATAAAAAATCATAAACACCAAAATGAGTGTTGGCCAGTATTATTAGTTTGACGTTTGAAATGGACACATTAAATTGATTTAAATGTTTAATTAAAATGAATAATATGTTCTTGTCCTTATAAATGTTGTGTTGCAATGCCTGTATCGGTTGGCTTTTGTCCAGGCGTGACTTTCGGAATTATATTACGGCTACTTTTAGTATGACATAGATTTCAAAAATCAGCTAATGAGTTTACAACTACTCTCAAATTTATTGTCAAGTATATAAATTATGATTTTATAGCATTCTTATCTAGACATTCAAATAGATTAATTGTTTATACATAAATTCTTTCAAGTTTTGCCCATAAACAAAACTGATTTTTAGTTTTATAACCTAATTTGAAAACTCTAACCGACTTGTTTTTTTTATAAAATATCTATCCGTATATTCAAATGTTCATTGTCATAAATATTAATAAAAAAACCACAATAAGCTTCATTTGTTCTTAAAAATTGTAAAACTTAATTTATGTCAAAATGTGCATGTTTAGTAATATAATACGAATAGTAAAAAAAATTTAGACTAACGATCCCATAATCCAAGTTGAGCCAGACCTTTGTTATTTTCCAAAAATAGTTTTTTCTGCACGACTCTGACTCTGGCAATAACAATGATGAGTTTAGTTGACTTAATAGTCATAGTTAAGGTCATAGTCACTTTAACCAATGGGTTTGTGGTCACTAGCTGACTGTATATGCGAGATCGTCTCCGTACGTCATAGGGGTTGAATCTCATCATCTATCCTCTAGATGTGATGTCCGTTATCTTGCGTTACCCTACACAGAACACTGACCGTATCTTCTGCTTTAGCAGAGGTCTGGTTTGCGCAACCAAGTTTGGTTTTTAATTTTTAAAGTCACTGGATTCCATACCATTATACAACCATCTTCCCTGTTAAAATTGTTGTATTTATTTTATTTTTGGTCTCCCGTATGAGCCTGGGAATATGATACCGTTTGGTTGATAAAACCCGAGAACCAGAGTTCGATCCAGTGGTTAGTTCTAGTAGCCAAATTAAGGGTCCATGTATGATAAAATACGTCAGCAGTATAATATTTTTTTCATACAAAGCAATCATGGATGTTGGTGACAAAAATACACAAGATTGACATTAATATTGTATATGCTTTATAAGACTAGTGTTTCCAAAACACGATTCATTTCATTCTACACAAAAATTAACCCTTTTTTTGAAAGCAAAACCCAACTGTCTACTTCAATTAAGAAAATATCGACACCAGATTTAACATAAACATAGTTAAGTACTATACCTAAAAGATAAGTGTTTCAGTTTTTATACTTTTTTTCAAATTACTATTATAGTGACAAAAATAGTGATTTGTCGCTTAAGACGTTTACTTTAGAGCGCAATATGTCATAGTAATTGTGGAACGGGAGAGTGCGGCGATTGGCTCTTCTGGCTGACTAAGTATGGGGCCTTAATATGCTCCGCAATTGCTGAATTATAGTTTTGTTGACTTTTCATAGCTGTGATTTTATTCTTGACCCTCTTAGCTATAGAATGCTGTCTAACCAATGTATGAACTACCACAGCTACAGTCGATTTTATAAACTCCCAGCGTCCCTATATTTATTTAATAGTTAGTAATAACGGAACGTGTGATTTTGAAAAAGATAGAAAAATATCTCCTAACTTTTATCTTATACTTAAAGTGTGCTGTACAGTATGCAAACGTTATTTAGGTATAGCTAAACTTTCTTAAAAGCTTATTATAGTTAAATAACATAAATTGGAACTATACTTTTATTATAATATAAGAGCTAAATGTATCTATATAATTTGAGTTAATATGTTAAATGTTCTTTGAGCAATCAGACACTTTCGACTATTAAATGCCTAGTACCTATTTTATTACATCTTTGCTACGTGATTCACAATGACTCAAAAATGCACTGGCAAACTTTTAGCTTATATAAAATGATTAAAGTCTGGCTCTTCGTATGTCTCGGACTATTATTTTCTATTGCTTTCTTCAAGATCTTTCTTAAAGATTACAGATGGCGCACCATACAGTTTAGAAACAAAGTAGTTAGTCTTTAGAAATGAAGATGGCGTATTTATCAAGATATTAAAATGTATAATGGCCAAATTTTGACCAACGGGCGGCCACTAGTATCGATAATTACCTATTTGTTTATTACATTGTTAATAGTAACAAGGTCGCTTGTTATAAAATTAAAAGGTTATCTAAGTATTTATTATTTGAGATAAGATATCAACACACGTATTACAGAAGTACAATCGTTTATTTAAAAGATTTTCCACGGTTCATATCACCAACTTCTCATATTTTATTCATAACTAGCTGTGCCGTAGACTATATACACGTGAAATAAAAAAAAGGCTTTAATAGAACTAGAATTTACTCTTTATTACATCAGTTATCTGCAAGTGAAGACAAGATTTAGTACTAATTTCATACTTACTCCACAAAGTACAACAGTGAGCATTGTCAAAAAAAAAGTCGCATCTTGCTTTATTACGTTGGTAGAAATATGTATGCTAGAAAAAGTTACAATTGCTTATTTTTACGATAGTAAAATAATGGCAAGTAATTGAACCTAGTATTAAAAAAACTAAAAGAAAACATTAACACTAAAAATTTGGAGTTTAGAATTAGTTAAAACAACAATTACTTAGGAGTTAACAGTTACTCAAAACAACAATTACAAAAAAGAACAATTACTTAGCAGTTAACAGTTACTTAAAACAACAGTTGCTTAAAAATTGAAGATCAAAATTCATTAATCAAATAAACAATTCACTTCAAATATTCGCCATTGGCGGGAAAAGAATAAGGACCTGACACAAAGACTATTTAGCAAACACTCCGTCATCTACAAATTTTCCGCTACCAGACTAAACTTCCTGTTGGAATTTAAACACGTCCTTCAATATTAGAAATGTTTAGATTTAAGTGAAGTGCCAATGGCTAAAGTAAGCTTATTGTAGTTCAAAGTGTGCGTTCAGTTATACTGTAGTGTTGTCATATTATAATATTATATGAATATTATTGTTTTTTTTATTTTTTAAGTTAATTTGACCCTTTGTGGGACTGGCTAAGGACTTTTAGGCCATGCCGCCACGTCTTGCATTCTTATAAATTATTTTTAATTTAGTCACAAATGCGAGGGTAAATATGTACGTTGTATGTTTTAGTCATAAATGCGAGCGTAAATATGTTTGTTGTATATATTGTGTTTCAATGTATTTCAGGATAGATATAGATCAGACTTTGTATGTTGTGCTGTCTGTGTTTGTGCGTATGGTTATACTAGTCAATACCTTATAATTTTGTATAATACATTTCTGTTTGTATTGTCGCTTGTGTGACACCTGCATTGCACAAAATTAGCTTGTCAGAGAGTGCCAATAGATAGGCAAAAGGTTCTCTTTCGTAAAGTTAAAACAAAGATGGTTTAAATAAATACTTACAGATGACGCCTGGTTACTAATTAAAGATTCTAAAAAATATTCTGCAATTAAAAAAGAAAAGTTTTTATACGAGAGCTGCTATATTATACCGCTATCTCTTTCTATGACGTATTGAAGAAGAAGACAACAGTATGTGTCAAGTGAAAATACCGTATAGTTAACATTCGTAGATAACATTATTATTTCATAAATAACGGTGTGTTGGTGTCACATGGTGTTGGAGACACGTTTTAGTTTTTACAGCATTTTACGATGACATAAGCTGACATATTCAACGAGCCACTCTGTTGTACAGTTTAGTTATTAAGAAATATTACTTTAATGCCTATGAATAGAATTGTTTATAGTTTTATGATTCGACATGGCAATGTGTCGCAGGGGAACGATAGAAATGTTAATAACCGCGATTTTACACGCGCGCGCACACACTCTCACGTCACATCCGCACACTTACACGTACGAATTACGCATACACGCAAAATGCACTCACACAAACGCGCGCACCAAACACCGTATTAAATACTATTTTTTTACGAAAATTGCGAGCACTGACAATCCAATGAAGCAGTTTCATTAAGTTGATTTTAAAATCCTAACAAAGCTGCGGGCGACATCTAGTTATGTACGAAAAGGTTAAATTAAAATTTAATGCAGGAGGAAAAAGTACAGAACAGCTGAGGGGTTAGATTATATGACTAAGTGGTCTGTCGGTGGACGATCATCCGCTAGGCTCGGGTTCGATTACCAGCGGCAGTAAGCATATGTGTGATTAATATAGTATACATATATGCCTCTTAGTTTAGTTTTTGTTATGTTTATTTTCTGTACAATATTTTAATTGTTAAGTATTTCTGTATTTTAGTATTATCATCACCTACACATAAAATATGCAACTTACTTTAGGGTCAGATTAATTATTTGTGTAATATGTCTATGAATATTTATTTATTTTAAACTGAATTCATAAAATTAATGACAAAGCTAACTAAATAAATGAATCTTGACAAGTTACACACAAATTGAAATTAGTCAACGATTCTTGCCCCGAGTTGGTCCGGGCTCCTTTGTAGAATAGACCATCTGCCTTCCTGAGCCAGGCAGCTCGTAAAAGGCGAGCATAGGCTTACCGTCACTGACACCGTGACATCTGACTAGGTGGTAGAGTTTCGCAGCGACTCACCCGGATTGGTACCACCGTCTCACCTATTCCTGTCGCCATAACGTCATGACGTGTTCCGGTTCGGAGGGTGAGGTAGCCGGTAAACTTACTTTTGCTCAAAGCCTAACATCCCGGCCTCTGGTTGGCAACACATCATTACCACCTTTGGTGTCTCTAGGCGGCGGGAATTTCTTACCATCAGGAAATCCGTCTGCTTGTTTGCCTTCCAATGATATAAAAAAAAAATTCTTATAAAAAGGTATACTCAGATACCAGAATAAATTTAATAAGCACCCAGACCCGGAAATACAGAAAATGTTCGTCATCAATTATGAAAATTTTTAAAATAATTTCGCTGAGTTTGATAATTAGTAGGAAAAGAAAATTAAGAAGTAAATTTGTTACGTTGTATTTATAAACCTAAACACAGATTCATATATCCTTTCTGGTCGATGTTCTAACTCCCCGTACAAACAGAACAGTCCACGGGCTACAATGAGGATGTACCCGGAATATAGAGCAGGTCAACTGCCTTTTACAACTGTCAGGAAGTTTTGATTCTATAATTGTAGGGAAATCGTTATTTACGAGGCGCATGTTTGGTTGAACCTCGTTAAATGTTTTTTTTATGTACGACCTACGTTCGCGGCTTTATTTAGATAGAATAATCTAATTAAAAATATCCAGGGTAACTTATTTATTGGCATGCCTAAAAAAGGTATATTTATATAACTTTTTAAATCGATTCTGTAATCTTGCGGTCCGACTGTTAGACTTTACCATGAAGTCCTAGGTTCCATACCCGGGTCGGGAAACAAAAAGAAAATTTGTTTATTTTCAATTTATATAAACAACGTTGCCTGGGATTGATATGTGCCTGGTTGGCGATAGGTTTTCTGCCTACTACATTGTTTGACTTAGTGCCGCAATCAGAGACGTAGTTTTTTTTAAATCAGTCATTAAGTCAACATTTTCCATACGGCGTGTGTGCCCTGCTTGTACATCGGTCTATCTCTTCGGAGAAACAAGTGTGAACGGACATCATTAGGTCTTGGGTTCGATCATCAAAAAAATGTGTTTATTTTTTTCAATTTTGTTATGTACACAATGTTGTCTGGGATTGGACATGTGTCCGCATGGCGATAGGTTAGCTGCCTATCACATTGTGTCCTTCAAAGTGTCTGACTAGTCGCGGGTGTGACCTGGTTGTACCTACCTTTATGGGGATACGGACGTGACGATATGTGTTATTTCATAACTTTTTATTTTTTTAAGCATTAACTTTGTGTTGCATTTTCTGAAAAAATATATCTTAAAACGAAAATGGTGCTATGCTTAATTTTACACATTTATTTGTTGTTTGTCATAGGAAGATAAAGAAGCTGAAAATTTTCCTGATTTCAAGAAATACACGCTGGCTAAAGATAACAGATTTAGTAATCTCTATTAGAAATTGCAAAACCTGAGAATGGAAGTTATTTTCACGAAACAACCCGCAATAAAATAAAGCAATGTAATTGCGAAAATCTGTCTGTCTGTTACGATTTCATGGCTAAACAGCTCTACCGTACCGTACTTGATGTTATGTATATAGTTAAAAGGTAATACCAAAGCATTGTTGCCGATTAAATTCACTGTAATAAAGATTAGACGGAACATACTGAATGTTTGCAAGAATTCGCCAAGTATTCGCACTAATTTGCTGAGTATTAGCTAGGAGTACACAGCCAAATAGCGGTCGGACACTCGAAATGCACGCATAACTGGCTAATGGTTTGTTAAAGACAAACAAGATGCTCGTTTATTGTTAAAGACGAAATATCTATCGCTGTTAAAATGACGGAGTCAGTTAAGTACATATCAATAAAACGAATGAAATTGAAACTTCATGGCCAAAAGATTGTATACGTATTATATTGAGACTAAATAGGAAAGACGGTGCGTAGTCCAATCAATCTGGACCTACCCGAAGTCAAAAAACACAGATATATTAAACTCCACTCAGAATATAACACACACTAATATACTGTTTCAGTGGCATCAACAACACACACACACACAAACAAAACTGCCCTTAAACATACAGAATTCCAGTTTTTCTGTTTAGTTAAAAGTTTTTCTTTCACGATTGAATCTTATACAAAAATATAGACTTTTGTTTAGTTAGCTTGGTTAACAGGATAGGTGGACAGCTTGATCTAATTATAGTTTTTTTAAATCAAAGATTCATAAACTGAATGTAAGATTTAGACATCTAACAAGCGATTCGAAGTGAGTTAAAATGTCACAGATATAAGATGTTACGGCACGGGAACAAGACTTTTATACTTATTCCAGAAACAATTAAAACCTTTATAGTTTAGCGGAGTGAAACTGTAAAAAATCGACTTTGATTTCATAAGTAAGTCATACACACAAACAGTATTTCCCTTGATTTACTTGGAATTTCATCATTTGATCCATACTTGGTGACACTTGGTGACACCTCAGAAGAACGCTCTTTAAACAAAAAATAATTTTTAAAATCGATTTACATATGGCGGATAAATAGACTAAATGCAAAAAAATATATAGAAGTCGGACGTATAATGCCCTCCTTTTTTGATAGTCGGTCAAAAATCTAAATCAATGAAGCTCACTAATGTTTAGCCATTATTAATTAATTGTAGCGTGACCTCTTGTTAAACTTACACGTATAATTAGAAACATCATGGTGGTCTACGGGCACTTCTATTAAATGTTAAATTGTTTCACCTTTATGTTTTGTTATGTAAACGGTTAATCTGTCTTAATGAATGGATCATTTGATTGAAGCTTTGATAAGTTGTTTTTAAACGTGTCTTAAAGATAATAATAACAGGTATAAATTGTATTGTTTCAGTAATTTCTCAAAACAGTCATTACAATTAAGAATTATTAGTTAGGTACTAGCGGCCCGTCCCGGCTTCGCACGTTTGATAAAATATAAACCTATATAATTACGTATATACTTACTCTTTAAACACTTAAAGAAAACTGCAAAATCCGTTGCGTAGTTTGAAAGATACAAAGGGACATAGAGACAAAGAACGCAACTTTGTTTTATACTATCTAGTGATGGTAATACCTTTAGTACTACAAATACCAGAAAATGCTGTAAAATTTGATGGAGTTGAACATCAGTTTATAACATAGATGTGACTAAAATAGGTAAGAATTTGACTTTTCGAATAAGCGATTTTTTTAAATAGAACAAAATTTTCAATAAGCTTTGAACAGAAAGAAACATTTAGAAAAAAATCAGCTTTTGAGCTCACAATCCAAACTTTAAATTGATAGACAGAGGTGTCATAAACTTATGTATCGTGAAAATTTAAAAAGTAATAACAGAGAACTTACAAGTTTAATACTTTAATAAATTAAAGTTGCAAGCCAAGATTAAATAAGCAACCAAAGTGAGATTAATTCGAAATTTCTTCACCAGGTTGCAGTGAACAGTAGATAAAAATGACAATTGATAAAGCTGGTCGTCCACCTGCCCCAAGGCGATCTTCGACGTACAGAAGTTATGATGAACTGGGTATCATCGAGAGAGGGAGGCCTCTCAGATGTCGCCATGGCGGAGTCGAAGATTTATCAGAAATCGACCATAGAGCATACAGAACATACGACAATCAAGACTTAGACGATATTACTGTCATAAGTTCAGAAGAGATACAAAAACCGAAACGAAAAACTATGGAAGGTTTAGCGAATGGGTTTAGACGAACATTTTCTGTGCGCAGTCGAAAGGAACCTGAAAGTATACAAATGGAGACAATTAGTTCTGCTGGTGAAAATTTTGCAACTGTCCGTGGTGCCCCTTTTGGGAGACGTAGATCTTTGTCGAGAGATAGAGGCTCTTCGCTGTTAGGACGAAGCTCATCAGAAGGTGATGTAAGGATGAACTTACCCCGTGCTCCTCCAAATCCAACGGCACGATTTCATCGCTGTCTTCGAGCTTTCGGCGGAAGCTGGAAGAATCTTCTTTTATGTGAGTCATCGAGATGTTCAGCTTTATATAACTTATGCTAAAGTTCATCATTAACTCACTTAACAACACTTAAAATATTTTAACACTCCGTTACGTTTAACCTTCTCTTTTGAAATTCAATTTAGATTCAGTGATTAGAGGTTGTTGGGATTTCTGATGATGTCATGATTCAAGACTACTTCCAATCTAGAATCATGCAATTTATTGAACTCGAAATGACTGAAAAGATCTAATTCTGGTTATGTAGAAAGCACAAATAGTTGTCTTTTCTTTTTAAAATATTTTAAAATAATAATAGAGGAAATTTATAATATTTCGTAACTCACAAAATGTGTATTGTATGTATTGTGTTATATACTTTTTTTCACTAATTAACAAAGAATGAATACACATAATCCACACTATAATTATTCTATGGAAAGTGTTCTTCATTACAATCGTAACAGATTTCTCCCAAAAATTAAAAAGGATATTAAAGTTAAAAAATTTATTGTAACACTTTATATTTTATGGAATAGGTAGAATTTTCATGAGCGTTTTTTTAATACAATAACAAAATAAATACCACAAAAACAGTTGTTTTGAATTGTCATCTTCACTATCGACTGTTACACACTGTACATTATAGCTCTTAAAATATAGTAATAAGACTAACTTGCGCTGCAGTTAAAATCTGATTAAAATATAGTAATAAGACACACTTGCGCTGCAGATAAAATCTGACTAAAATATAGTAATAATACACACCTGCGCTGCAGGTAAAATCTGACTAAAATATAGTAATAATACACACCTGCGCTGCAGGTAAAATCTGACTAAAATATAGTAATAAGACACACTTGCGCTGCAGGTAAAATCTGACTAAAATATAGTAGTAAGACACACTTGCGCTGTAGGTAAAATTTGACTAAAATGTAGTAATAAGACACACTTGTACTGCAGGTAAAATCTGACTAAAATATAATAATAAGACACACTTGCGGTGTAGGTAAAATCTGACACACGGTGCGTCGGCGTCGTTGTTATTTGCGTTAGTCCAGGGTGGCACGCAACATGGAAAACCACCTTTATAATGGACAACTTGAACTCGATAACTCGTGAATATGGAAAATTAATTTTTTTATTAATATTTTCTATAAATAAATTGAGGTATTTCTAGTGTTTTATCAGGTTACAATTTTTTCTTAAACTAAATGACTAAAAAGTTAAAAACTAAACGTGAAATAAATAGTCTAGTTAGGTTACTTAATTGTAGCAATATCGCAAACTAAACTAGGTGGGAAAATGCTGAAATGAATCGCCTGGTTTGATACCACTACCTTCTTCTTCTGTTCTGTTATCTAGTTAGCGTAGGACAGCTGGATAGTATACTCAAGGGACTTAGTATTGCAGCCTCACGACCCCAAGGGTTGGTCCGGGTTAATTTGCAGAATAGACCATCTGCCTTCCTGCCAGGTAGCTCGTAAAAGGCAAGCATAGGCTCACGGTCACTAATACCGTGACATCTGACTAGGTGGTAGTTTCGCATCGACTCACCCGTATTGATAACACCGCCTTACCTGCCGCCATAACGTCATGACGTGTTCCGGTTCGGAGGGTAAGGTAGCCGGTAAACTTAGTTTTGCTCGAGGCCTAACATCCTGACTTCGGGTTGGCAACGCACCAGTACCACCTTTGGTGTCTTTAGGCTGCGTGAATTTCTCACCATCAGGAAATCCGTTTGCTTGTTTGCCTTCCAATATCATAAAAAAAATTTTTACGTGTGACCACTAAGATTACTTACATTGACATCAACTCCCTACGTCTATTTTTTAACTTTCTACACTAACTGTAAAAAAATGTTCATGATTTTAGAAAGTCCGTCTTTTATTTTCTGAATACGCACACATTAAAAGATAAATTATTGCGATATCCCTGTAATTGACAATTACGTGGGAGGGAGAGTAGATTTTTGAATAAATTGCTTAATAGAACCAGATCTGCTTAAACTTGGGCTACTAATGTATCTTTATCATAACATAGATTAAATTGTCATGTCTTGTTGATTACCAAGCGGAGTGGGACTCTACATATCTCTGTGTGCTCTACATATAAGACAACAATAACATTCATTGTGTGCTACTAATCAATTTATATTTCCAATTTAAAGAATATTTCTGCATTATCTTTGTTTTTAAATTCGCATTAGTATTATTACTTTAATGTGCTTTTTTAGTTCACAAAATCTAGTAGAATTATTCAACAGTATAAACGTAGTAGAAGTTAGACAGGTTAAAGTCTTTTATGCGGGTTAGTTTGCTTTCCCGTTTCTTTTGCTGGATCGCTAAGTTTGGAAACGGAGGTAGTTTATGGTAAATAAGAGTCAAAATTCAATACGTTTTTTTACCATGAACCTAGATATAATTATAAACGATTTGCTTGAAATTTATGTAATTAAAAAAAAGTATCTTTATTCCCATTTCCCCGAAGACGTAGAAGGCATTGCCACAACCAGGGCACCCATGACTAGCCGAAGACAAGTCGCATAAAGTGATAGGTGGCAAGCATACAAACAAATGCCAAGCCTTAAACTAATAATAAAAGTAAGTATTAAATTGGCTTGGCACCGAAATCAAACCTTGTTTGATACATGGCACATAAAAATAATAGTAGTTTATAATTTAAATTAAATCTTCACTATTTTTTACTTTTCAGTTTTGAAGTCGGTTTTTATTTACGTAGTTATTTTTATAATTTTTCTTATACAGACTGTCAGTAGGTATCAATGTGTAGCGGGTACGAAGTTTGCCTGGTCGACTAGTTTATTGATCAAACTAGCTGCGCCCCACGGTTTCACCCGCGTAAGTCCCAATCCCGCGGGAACTCCGGGATAAAAAGTAGCCTATATGTTATCCTGGACCTTCAGCTACCTACATACCAAATTTCATCGTAATCGGCTTTGTAGTTTTTGCGTGAAAGAGTAACAAACATCCATACATCCATACATACAAACTTTCGCATTTATAATATTAATAGCATAGGATTATTGAACATTTTTAATTTCATATTTGTTGCAATTTTACTACGCTAATATTTAAATATAAATATAAAGAAAAAAAAAAGTAATAATGAGATATAAATATAGATAGAAAAATATAAATTTATTTGTATTTTTCGATTTCAGAAATCTTATTTATTGCAGTTCTGATATTTTTATTAGTGATAAATTCAAGAAGAAATAGCAAATGAATGGTTTTATGTATTTTAAAATACTTTTAGTTATAAATTCAAGAAGAAACAGCAATGTTTTTTATGTATTTTTTTAAGCTTTAAGCTATTTTCTTTACGATATTTGGGGTAAGTTTCTATCATTGACAGCATCGAGTTTATTTTTTCTTTACCACCGCGGAATTGTTATCAGTCATCGCTTAAGCAACTAATTCTTTGTATTGCAGATAATACAAGCGAAAATGGTTGCCTAATATCCTATTAGGATAATGTACAACAGCATAAGTGTTTCATGAAAATATAAAACAAAGAAACACTTAAGCCGAGATCATAACACGTAGGTAGCTTATCTGTATCTAACCCTACGCTGCGAGTGGGCTCATTTAGGAAATTGCCTTTTTAATTTTCCGTTACACTGGCCCCTGCCTCTCGGAACAATGGAGGCTTAAATGAAACTTGTCTGTCGCTCCAGTTATGTTCCTGACAGCTTAAACGCGTGTTGTGGAAAACAAAACACACATGCGCAAAGTCTTCTTATGTTAGCGCTTCTTTTTTACTTCAGTAAAATTGGGAATGTATAGATATGCTGCTGAAGGAATTAAAACTACGTTTGCTGTCATTGTATTCTTATGCTGCATATTATTTAAATGAAAACAAACTTCCTTAATACAGGAGTAATAAGTTTTTTTTTTTTATAATAGTGGAAGGCAAACAAGCTGACGGATTTCCTGATAGTAAGAAATTCACGTCGCCTAGAGACACCAAAGGTGGTAATGGTGCGTTGCCAAACTGAGGCCGGGATGTAAGGCCTCGAGCAAAAGTCAGTTTACCGGCTACCTTACCCTCCAACCGGAACATGTCAACAGCAGGCATTGACGTTATGGCGGCAGGAATAGGTAAGGCGGCGGTACCAATCCGGGCGAGTCGCTGCGAAACTGTACCACCTAGTAAAATCTGGGAACTATTATATTACAACAGCCAAAACCTATACTTATTTAAAGAACAACTTTATTATCATTTTGAAATCGGCTATTCGCTAAAAAGTAAGAAGTTAAATAAACAACTCCCCGCCTACCAAAACTTTATGAAATGTATTTCAACCAAGCTTCTAATACTTTATAGCAAGACAAATTAGAAGTACCCTTTTGAATTGCGCCTATCACCAAGTGACCAAATTTATAACATAAAAATGGGAAATGATAACTGACCGACTATTCACCTACTTTTTTCCTGTTGATAGGATAGGTAGTTAGGTACGTATACGGATGTATATTTTTCGTAATTAGATAGTGCATAAGTGTAAAGTCTAATTTTGAAACATAATTAACTTTAACTACGAACACCGTTTATTTGAATTTAATTGATCTGAATAGTTTGTATTCCTAGAATATTTTAAACGCTGTAAAACTAAAAAATCCTACTTTCATTTTCCGTGCATCCAAAAATTTAATTAAAGTCAATGAATAGCAATCTGACTGAAAAACTTCTTTGTTTTCCAGGATATACCTCTATTAAAAACGAAATGAGAGTTTGTGGTCAGGGTATATATTTATAATTCATTTAAAAAGATTACGACGAATTGGAAACCTATTTTTGGACTAAAAATGCAAGTTTAAAGCTATACCTATACCTATGTCTCATTGATTAGAAATATAAATTGAAAACATATTGTAAAGCCGAATGCATTTTTACAGTTATACCTACAAGTTTTAATGATTTCAGACCGTTAATTCTAGGCCTATTACCTGGCAGCTTGAACCTTAGACAATTCATAGCAATACCATCAAACAATAATACCGCAATAATGCTTTAAGATAACACGGCCCCTTGATATATGGATAACATTAAGTGAGCATAAACCATTTAGCTAACTAAATAATATTACAAGTCATAAGTGTCCTTTAGACCACGCGAATGTCAACAGGGTTAAAACTTTCCACGATAAATACCGAATGACAACTGACAGTCGACTCCCTTTGCACTTAGATATATTACTTCTACTAATAAATTCCATAATGAGATATTGAGTCCTAAACGTAATCTTATAACCGTAATTGCTTTCGTAGATAGTATTTCAGAAATGTATTTTATGTTCGAATGGTAAGATGTTCTCATATTGTTATATTTTTTGGTAAATTGGTCTATGGTTTCTCTTTGAAAAATATTTTTAAATTCGATCAATTCGATAAATGTGGTTCAAAATGGAAGTCCAAAAATGAATACACATTTTTTTTGTGACACGTCTATGTGACTCCAAAATCTACTTACAGCGATAGTGTTACGGAATACCTAGTAGGTACCCATTTAAGTTTTGTAAGGGCCACCTGCACGTTCCTGGGTTAAATATTTAACTCTGAGTTTACTGGTAAGTATAAAGAGATTTAGCCCCAATTAGAAGGTAACTCTGAGTTAAATACTTAACGTAAGAATGTGCAAGTGGCCTTGAAAGAAACGTACCTTCATGTTAGAAAGCTGCGCATATTGTCATCAGCAAATCCTATATTTTGTTTGCTTTCATTGATTAAAGTGATGTTTTGTATTGCTTTGCACAGAATTCTATAAATAATTTCTAGATTAGACAACAAAGTCATAGTAGATAAGAACTAAACTGAAATCGCCAATAACAATTGCTATCCTTTTAAACTGTGGCTAAAGGAGCACTTCTGTAATTAAACATCGCTCAGACCATTCAATGTGCATTTGTACAAAGTGGCTACTATTGTGCTACATTTACATGTAGATGCGTTTTGCTGTCTTCTCTCATTTTTCCCTTACTTATTCTGTTTGTGAATACGAGATATTTTAATGATACATGGCAGTTTGATCTTTACCTGTCAAGTGTCAAATGTAATAAATAACTGGTAAAAGTTAGCTTCTAAATTAAACCACTATGTTAAACACTAAAGTTCAAGGAGAGTGATCGTCGGTTTATATTACATTTAAATTTAAAAGTAATAACTTTATCAATCTGACAAAGACCCCAAAGATAAAATGCAAAACTCCTAATCTTGTGACAAACACTAGAAAAGAAAAAAATGTAACATGTTTTAAGGGAGTAATTAGATATGTCAGAATATGTGAAAAAATAGAAACAAACAAAAAAAATCTAAGTGAATAAAAGTATCGACTTTGAAAATACAAAAAAAAGAGTGGTAACTTATGTCCACCGAAGGAATGTCTAAGTATTTTAAGATGCGCGGTGTACTTTAACGCTTTAGGATTCCCCAGTTAACACTTACAGCTATCGGCAACATTAAACATAAACAAAATTAAACAATTTCAGTTTGATGAAAGTAAAAAAATTAACATTAAAGATAAAACATTTAACTGACATTAATAGTATGCATAAGTTTATGTAAGATTGTCTAGTGGTTGAGTGTCAAAAAAGGTGTGTTTCGAAGTTTAGAGCAGTCCAACTAGCTATCCGTAGTATGACGGTATGTTTGATTAGTTGAGTAACTCAGGTTTTTCAATGCGCATGTAAATCCGTTTAATGGCTCGCAGCCACTAAACTTAAAAAAAGAAAAAAGTCAGTGTGCTGTGTAGCAAAAATTTGCATACTTTTATACAATTCTTATAATTTGAGAGGAGATATTTTATTATAATTTTCTAGTGCTCCGGTTTTAGACTTGACTTCGTGATGTGTAGGATTCGATCCTCAGATCGGGCAACTGAACAAAAATGTGTTTTCTCAACTTTCTATTGAAACATAAAGTTGCCTGGAATTGGATATGTTCAGTTAGTACGCTTGCCACCTATTTGTAAGTTTTAGTGTCTTTGATTAGCTCTGGTTGTTCCTTTGCCTATCACTTCAGTTATACGGATGTGAAGATACTTCTTTTTAATTCTCTGCATACATACTTTGCCAATTCCCTCCCTACCTGACTTCCTCTCATCATTACTCTTTTCATACAAACACGCCGGTTTAAATACTTACGAGCTTGAAAAATGTATACCAATCGATTCTTTAGTCTACAAAAATGACAACTAATTAATGATTGAAGCCGTTGGTAAATTAGTAAAGTTTATAATTTATTAAACACTACTGTCTCAATTAGACTTGACAGTTCAAATAGAGCATTAGTTCAGATCAACGCCTCGGTGGCACTGTTAGGTTTCACTCACTGCAAATAGACTATAATACTCGACGTAAGCGGTGCACTCCGACCCATCTTGTAAAATAGGATTCCTAACTGGATTTCTGTTACATTCTTTCCTATGTTATGTATCAGGAAGTATTTATACCTCATGGGTCACCGGTGCCATGTTTTAAAGCGTAATGACGAGTTTATGGATGGATGTAAAGAGTGAATAGAGAAAAAAAAGGACCAGTATTTTTTGTTCGTAAAAGAAGGCGGATTATCTAAAAGCAAGAAATTTACGGTGCATATGGATATCGAATTTTTTTTAAGGTACGTTGCCATCTTGAGAGTGGGATATCAGACCTCGTGCGTAAGTAAATTACCTACCAAACAGGAACATCACAAAGGTTATGGGACAGGGAAACACCGGTGGTACAAATACTGGTTTATCAATGAAGGATTTTACTACCAAGTTGGTTACAAGTGAAATAAACAAATAATCAAAATGAATGAATTAGTTTACATACAATGAGTTTGTTACGTCCTTACGCCAAAATCTAATCTATACATTAATATCAAAGATTACTATTAAATTATTGTTTGTATTTCAAACATAGAAATTTTCCTTTGCGCTCAAATCCCCGAAGAGGTAGGCATTAGCACAATCAAGGCATCCACCTCAAGTCTGAAGCCGGATCGATAGACCACAATGGCGATAAATTTTCTATAATTTTTAATATATCCTGCCTGTATGAAAAGCTTAAACTAATAAAAGTTAGGGTACAATGCATAGGATATTATGGATTCTACGGACTTTTCATTTTAAATAGATTAAACAAAATTTAAAAGCATAGACTTTGTTCCATCAAAGACAATTTAATATTCATAGATTGATATTGCAAAGGTAAATGGTACACACGACAAAGGCCAAGCCCGAGCCTTCCTCTAACTAAATTAATTCTACACAATAACAATTAAGGTGAACAATAGACCTTTGCTTGTCTCCCTGATACCCTCGCGAAGAGCTTTGTGCCTCCCTAATTCCATATTAAACTAAGGCATGATTATAATCTGAGGAAGATGTTTCATTGTCTGAATTTCAGTCTATTAAGATGGATTAAACAGACGAGGTTTGGAAGATTTCTTCCACTTTTATGAACATTGTCAAGTTTTCCACTTTTTTATTCTTATTGTTAAGGTGCTGACAACTGTTAAATGGGCTCACTTGAAACATTTTGGTCTATAATTCCATTATTTGTAACATAGTAAATTATATCTATTATTTAAAGATGGTAAATAATTGCTGAAAAGAAAAATAGCTTTAGTAAAATCGACTCATTAGCAAATATCTTCAGTAATTATCATCTTAGGAGTAAAGGTGATGATTGTTTTTCAAAAGTTAGAAGTTAGTTTATAATTTATTAATGATGTAGGTATTTTTTGTATTTAGCAGTATGTTGTGATATTTTCGAAGCATGGTACAGTAGTACTATTTAAATTATGCGCTTCGGCTATATTCATTAAGCTTCGGAAATCCGAATGTAGTTTAAAGATATAGAGTTGTAATTACACATAATTAATCATTTCGCTTAAATTAAGATTAGGTCGACCAATTTATAAATAAAATTATAAAGTGTAAAAAGAGTAACAAGTTTTACTCTTTTTACATTTGTACTTTGTACATTTATATGACATTTAAGAGGACAGACTGGGTCTCGGTTGGAATAAAGATCGTATTACAGTGAGAAGTGTCGAGAAAAATCATGGTTCTTTTTTTTCGATCTCGATTCCCTCCCTCTCGGTGTGTATACTGCGATTAATGAGCTTGTGTTTAAAAAAAAAGCAACCAAATAAATTAATTTGTCCAAACTGAGAGAAATATTGTTGACCGCCTCGTTGGTCGAGTGGCTAGCGTACTCGCCTAACTGCATCAACGAATCGCGAGGCTCGGGTTCGATTCCCGACGGGGGCAGGCATTTGTGTGATGAACATTTAAATGTCTGCATTTCCGGATCTGGGTGTTTATTAAATGTATTCTGGTATCTATTTAAGTATTTCTATGAAACAGTATCTTTGACTAATACCCATAACACAAGCATATAATTTGCTTACTTTGGGGTTAGATTCATTTTGTGTGACTTGTCCAGGGATATTTATTTATTTATATAACAAACCAAATAAATAAGTTTGTCCAGAGTGAGAATAAAAGTAACGCTATCTACAAATGGTATACATTTGACGCATTCCATGATCAATTACCCGGCGACTCGGGAAACCTCAATTACCTGTAATTTGCCATAAAACGCAGGTAATAGCTGTAAATCATGAGCTCGTTAGTGTAATACTGAATGACGCTTAGTTGCGGGAATGCGGTGCGTTTTGAGGAAGTGATAATTCTGGGTACACGTTTTTAGATACATAACAAAATCTGTAAGTAAGTAAGTATCTTCACGCCCACATCCCCGAAGGGTTAGGCATAACCAGGGTACCCACGTCTAGCTAAACACACTAAGTCCCACAATGTGATAGGTGGCAAGCCTATTGCCAACCGGGCACATATCCAATCCCGTGCAATCTGTTGTCGGATGACAGGCACTTTGATAAATAACAGGTATAATTAAAAAGTGCTTTGTTATAAATCAGACAGTAGTGACTCGTTTAGGTGCATATTTAAAGGAGCATTTTCTCGCTCGTATCCCGAAAAATTTAGGCAGTGATACAAATACGGCACCAAGATTAGCCGAAGATAATATCACAATGTTAAACGTGACAACGTATCGCCAACCAGGTGCGTATTCAATCACAGGCGACCATGTTTGTTGAAAATAAAAATAGCACATATTAGTTACACGACCAGGAAATCTTAAATGGGTGAAGTTATCTAGTACTTATGATGATGTAGGCAGACGTTCAATCAGGGCACCTACTATTAGTCAAGTCCTTAGCCTCACAATGTGGTAGATGGCAAACCTCGTGAACTGTGCACTATATGGTAAATTCAAAGTAACATCGAGGCTTAGACTTTGTTAATAAGAATGATAGATATTATTATTTTCTAATAGAAAGTTTTAAAGAAAATCATAACCTACAAATATGTTATGAGAAAAAATAAATCAATGGTTCAAATTATAAAGTATCTAACATTCATTCAATTGAAATTTTACGCATAACACATAGCCCTTGCTCACAGTTGAATAATAAAAGCGATCATTCAATTTTATAAGCAAGTAGCCCTCAGGGCTTCTTATAATAAGATCAAGAACATCTTTCATAAATCAGAGCATCCTCGCAACTTTCTAAAATATTTACGTAATTTTATTTATAAAATAAAGTAATCTGATTAAAAACTTGTCATCATTACGCTCACTTTCGCTTTCAAATGACAAAACTTCTGTCATACAGCTGTATATTACAAAGCATTGTTTCCTGATTCTTATCATTGTAACCTACTGTAACTCGTTGCGTACATTATGTCTGAGATAGAGGTAGCCAACCTTTTGTTGTTTCCAGAATTTTATTTTTCATTTAATTGATAGAGTTTTTCCTTCTACAGCGAATTCTTATGGAATAACTAGCTGCGCCCCGCAGTTTCACCCGCGTATGTCCCAATCCCAAGGGAACTCCGGGATAAAAAGCCTATAATGTTATTCTGGGTCTTCAGCTACCTACATACCAAATTTCATCGTAATCGGCTTTGTAGTTTTTGCGTGAAAGAGTAACAAACATCCATACATCCATACATACAAACTTTCGCATTTATAATATTAATAGGATTGCCATATCACAGCTTTGATATCAAGAAGTGGAATCCAAATAATTCTTATCAAGTAATACTTTGACAGTAGATTACATGTTTTTAATTCTCATGCTGAGTCTTCATGAAGATCGAACATATCTATCAGCAATTTTAGTGTGGTTAGTGAGGAATATTTATCACATATAATATTAAATTCACTCTTATATAATTCAGGTTTGGAATTCTTATTACAAAAAAAAAAAAAAACTTCACGCCCGTATCCCCGAAAGGGTAGGCAGGGGCACAACCAGGGCACCCACGTCTAGCCAAATACTAAGTCCCACAATGTGATAGGTGGCAAGCCTATCGCCAACCGGGCACATTTCCAATCCCGAGCAACATTTTTTTTCATTAGCAAATTGGAAAAACCCAATTTTCTTTTTGTTGCCCGACCCGGGATTCGAACCCGGGACCTCATGCAGTCAAGTCCAACAACTGAACCGCTAGACCACAGAGGCGACCTTATTACACGATTCTTATTACAACTTTATAAATACTATTCTTAATTTACACCCCACCGTCAAATTCAAGGTTGTATGCGTCGTGTACGTGTCGTCGCAGTCGTGTCTCGTTTTCTTATCTTTGCAAATAGGTTTTATTGAAATAACTAATATATTTAAATTTAAATAATTAAAATTGAAAAATTACACATGTCTAAACAATCAAATGTTATTTGATTCGCAACAAAATAGGTAGTGACATTTATATCTTTTAAAGCAAATTTTTCTTCATTTCAAAAATGTGAAACCGTTTACTATTTCTGGTCGACACAGCCTGAATCCGTTAGCTTTTGCGCCTTTAATAAGCGGATAAACACCCTCCATAACGAGGAAAAGTAAAACGTACACGGTATTGTCCAAACCATATATAATTTTTGCTTTAATTGACACTTATGAGCCTGAGAAAGTTGATACTGAAGTATAACCGTGCGATATTTATGATAATAAAGGCATATGTAGATCTTTCTTTATCCTGTTTAGATGCAATTGCACTATGAAGCTTACTATTATTGATACCGTTTTATTTTTCAAGTGACTTGAAAAATTGATAATTTTTATTTTAAGTTATTCCAAAGGAAAAAGAATAATATTAATGTGTTAGATTTAGATTCATGAATGATTGATTTTCCAAAATCCGAAAGCAATGACCTAAAAATAACCTATCTGACTATACGCTAAATATAGTTTTAACTATTATTTGTGAAATTCCGTTTGAAGTAAATACATCTAATAAATATAGAAACAAAGAAAAAATACATCCACGTCAAATGGCAATTCAATAAGTGTAGTCAATTATTCTTTGACCTTAAATAATGCGATCAGAAAAAGTTAACTTATGTGAATTTGTCATTCAGAATATTTCTATTGTGATATAGACATCGCACGAAGGATCCTTTGAAATGTTTTAAAAAATAAAGTTCCATTCCTCTTTCGATCTTGTCTTCCATTAGGGAGCTACTTTGCATCGAATAAACCTTTTATATCTTTCTTATTAATTGTCTGTGGTCTTAGCTAATACTACGACGGCATATAATGTTTAATGGCCAATTGTAGTCCTCTAAAGGACCTGTAATTAATTGTTGTTAACGGCGACCACGATGTTCAAATGTTTATGAATATCAGATATTCAAATTGTAATCACAATACACTTCCCTTCGTAGGTGCTCTCAAGAATAGTTTCAAGATTTGGTTTTAACCAAAGAGTAAAATATATAAAAATTAACAAAAAAATTATTTATAATGTCAATCTTCAACGTTTAGTCAAATTACGTTTAACAATTAGTACTGGTACAATTACAAAAGTTTTGTGTTATATTTAAATATGGAACTGAAGAGAAATAAAGTTTAGTATTATCCATTTATTTATAATAGACGCAGTGTCGAAGGAAAATGTAAATTTGCTACTACACTCTATTGTAAATGTGCTAAGAGATAAAATGACGAGGACGTTGACTATATGGAATTTACTTTTTCTCTAGTCTGTCTTTTTCAATTCCTTATTCTTCTTCCACCCTTTTTTTGGAAGCTAGTAATTCGTAATATTATACAAAAAAAATCTGCTTGTTTCAAATTCTACAAAAGGTAAAACTAAAAGACAGCAAAATAATACTTCACTAAGCAAGTGAAATATTCTTAACAATTGCTCTCAATAAACCTCAATGTAGTATGGGAAATTCCTTAAAAGCTATATTTTACTCAATCGTTTCGTTGAAAGCAGTAAAAAGTTATAGACTTGTGTACCACTGTCTGAGGTTTAGTTCCATAAAAGGACATTAAAGAAAGCAAAAATGGTTGTCCTGAATTGGAATTCCGTGGGCTATTATTTAAATGTTCCGTGTGCCCTTTAGTGAGAACTTACAAAGCGGTGTATTGTTCGATTCTATGTCCTGGGTCTTTGTGTGTACCCTTCAATGTCTAAAACGTGCCCTTATATGAACGACCTATGATCTGCTTTTCTGGAATTCCCATTTAGTCAAATACTTAGTGAAATCTTATCAGATAATGAATATAGTGCACGTTGATTTAGATTTTTTTAAAAGTTAATGTAAAACTAAAATTCAATTAAGTAAATGTTTTAAAATCATTATTTCAATTAACTTTATCAAGGTTAAGGTTAATTCTTACGTTCTCTACAAAATAATTATCTAATTTACAATAATTAATTTTCATTATTTTGTTGATAATGTCAGTAAATTAACGTAGTATTTCATTAATATGTATTGACCGCCTCGTTGGTCGAGTGGCTAGCGTACTCGCCTAACTACATCGACCAACCGCGAGGCTCGGGTTCGATTCCCGACGGGGGCAGGCATTTGTGTGATGAACATTTAGATGTCTGCATTTCCGGGTCTGGGTGTTTATTAAATTTATTCTGGTATCTATTTAAGTATTTATATGTAATAGTATCGTTGACTAGCACCCATAACACAAACATATAATTTGCTTACTTTGGGGTTAGATTCAATTTGTGTGATTTGTCCAGGGGATATTTATTTATATTTATTTTATTTATTTATTTATGTAATTCGCTTTCAGTTTAAAATAATAATATTTGATTCCATTCTTTCAGGTTGCTATCAATGTTAAGCAACAATCTTCTTTTCATTTTGTAACTGACTCCATGAAATAAGAGGTTCTCGAAACAACTGTATACTTTTTTCATTCTTGTATGTTAGTTACACGATTACTCAGCCTATTACCAGCCGATTTCAATGAGTTTTTTTGGAAAAGTTCACAATCTTGAGGTAGTCCCATGTTTATTTTATCCGTCTAGTAGTTTTTGAATTATGCGTAATAATTCATAATTTTTTTATCTGTGTTGACGACATCATTAGTATTTATATTCTATGTGTTTCTTTTAGTATTAGTTTCCATAGCTACGTTCACACAATCTGGTAATATAAAACTGTCATTTAGAATTATTTTTGATAAAATTACCATTATTTACTTTCACTACTGTGTTTTACATGTTATTGTCCTGCAGTCTATTTAACCGTATTTTAGTTTTTATTGTTTGCTTTCAATGTTCTAACTTTAATCCTTATATCAATGTGGTTTAGATTTAAAATGGTAAAACTAATAATACCGCGAATTAGCTCAAGTTTCGCGGCACACGTGTAGGCGATTACAATGGATTACGGATTAAATCTGTCGTTTCTATAGAAATTTATTGTATCGAAACAGCAGGATACATCTGCTTCCATTTGAATTTTACAACGGCACTGTATAATAAAATAAACATTGGCATTTACTTTAACACTGTTAATATAAACTAGTGCTGTGGAATAAATAACAAATGTATTAAATAGTCATTTTATTTTAGTTTGTTTTATCGCAAAACCTTTTTCGTTAAGTATAGTAGCTTCAATATTGGTGCGAGTCTGTTGACATATTTTTTTCATAATAAATTAAGAATCTGTAATAAGCTATATATCCCTGATTTTATAAGCTAATATTTAATGATGTGATTAGTAATAGACCTAACTCAAACTAATTATGTATTTGGTATTTTAGTAATTTATCACCTCTGTGGTCTAGCGGTTCAGTTGTTGGACTTGATTGCATGAGGTCCTGGGTTCGAATCCCGGGTCGGGCAACAAAAAAAAATTGGGTTTTTCCAATTTTCTAATAAAAAAATGTTGCTCGGGATAGGATACGTGCCCGGTTGGCGATAGGCTTGCCACCTATCACATTGTGGTACTTAGTATCTTCGGCTAGTCGTGGGTACCCTGGTTGTGCCTCTGCCTACCTCTTCGGGGATATGGGCGTGAAGATACTTTTTTTTTAGTAATTTATTAAATCATGGATATTAGTAGTTGACTATCAATAGGACGAATATAATTCATAATTACCTTTAATAATAACCCTCATTTTCGCTATCTTCGGTTGAAAAATATTTACCGCCTGACATCTTGGAAAATCTCTCGGTGCTTGTTCATAATAATCGTTTCTTTTTTTAAATTCATTTTCGAATTTCAAATAACAGTATTGTAGTTTTTTTTTAATTATGGCATGGGTCAGTATTGTAGTTGTATATATGCGTAGTTGCATTATGATACTAATTAACAAATAAGTTTAAAAGTAATTTGGAACATAAAGTTTTGATTAATAAAGAATAAAAAAACCAATATTGTCAACTAAAACAATTTTTAACAAATAATAACGGACGCTCCCGTTTGTTAAATGTGAATAAATTACTGAATTCAATTGCAAGATCGGATTTCATCCAGTTTGAGGACCACGAGTTGTAAACTTTTTACTAAACAAAACTAAACAAGTTTGAAACAAAAAGTTGATAATTACTCGCGCGAAGTATGGGAGCGTTGACACCGTTTCTTCAAAATGATTTTTTAATATTATAAACAAGTTATTTCAGTTTTTAAATAATATTAAGATAATTTTGTTTTTTAATACATTATGTAAACTACTGTTGATTATCATTTTAATTTATTGTTGTATTGATAAATCGCTAACGGCTTTTTTTTGATAAATTAAAACTAAGATTTACATCATTATAACAGTTAAAAATAAAGAATCTTTATTACAATTATTTTTTATTCAATAATTTTATCACTGCCAGGGGGTTGTCGATCTGAAGTTTAGGTAGATTCAAGAGACGTACCTCCAGAAGATTTATAACGTTGTACTATAAAAACCACATCTGACGACATACCTAAGTCTGTGCCTAAGTTATAAATAATGCAGCTACACTCAGCGCTTTAAGAGCTTTGTAGTTGTATTAGTTTCAATTTTAATTGATATGCCTGAGTTTTAACATGAGTCCGACTTATTCATTTAGCCATAATATGAAGCTTTGATACAAGTGTTGAGATTCATTGTTGCTTGCGTTAAGTACCTTAGTGCGTCTTCTGTACATTAGTACTATTACTTATCCTGTGCCTCGACCTTGTTGTGTACCAACAGTTTTAATTTGCTTGTCTAAATGTTAATTATAGTCACGATGTTTAAAATGCATAATACGATTTTGCAACATAGTCTGACTCAATTCATTTTCAACATTGTACTCGGTCAATGTTGGAATTTTATTAAACCGAAACTGTTATCATTAAGTTTAATTGCTTATTAAGATAATGGTCCAGAATACAGCTCTCCTGATGGTAAGAGAGGACTGTGGTCTACATATAACATAGTTATTGTTGGTGTGTCGCTTTCCTATAGCAAGAGTATCAGGTCTAATGTTCAAATCTACCGCATACCCTACCTTTTCAACGTGACGTCAATAACGAGCGCTAGCGCTATGAAAGCAGGATAGGCAAGGTGATTATATGCATCAGTAATCTTCGTGTTAAAAACCTATTTAGCCTATGCTAGCAACATTAGACCTGCCACGCAGTCAGGCAGACAGCTAATGATGACGCGGAACAAGACGGTGACAATTATTATTAACACATGTTAATAACAAATACAAGCAACAGAGACAAAGGAAATGCAAATTCTACACAAGTACATATATTACTATAGTAAAATAATAACAAAGACTGAAACGATATCTTAATTGTGCAAAATTGTCACCATCATCGTCGTAACGGTAATGGAGGTCGTTTCTCACATTTTAGGAGATGAACTCACCGGCTGCTTTTACTTTTCAGTACACTTTGTACAATTTGAGGCATCCTTGACAATGAATCCATGGGCATACATGGTTTATTCGATGTCATTTGCAGAGCCATTGGTTTTACGGCATTTATACATTAATTGTTATACTGACTCGTACACTCGTGCTCGTATCGCCTTTGTGCTATAGTAGTCCAGTATATGACTTCACAGGAAACCTGAAATGGGTGCCTGATAAACGATATGTTTACCATATATTACGTTGTGGGACGTGGTGTCTTGAGCTAGTAGTGGGTGTCATATCCCTGCCTATCTGTTTGGAGATACGATGGTGAAAATAGTTTTTTTGTTCTCACTCGTACAAAACATGTGTATTGAAAACGATACAATTTCAGGTGAATTAGCCTTAAGTCATATGTGAAGTTCAAATGGATACAGATATAGAACAGGATATAGTCGGCTCCAAGTATCAAGTGTGAGCAGTTCTAAGATTGAAGTTGCAATTTTAATCACAGCTTATATATAGAGTCACTTAACACATTATTAACAGTTTCATTTAAATTTGCACAGAAGCGTTACTCCTGAATCTCGATTCCATGCAAATTGGAAATTGGAATCGGATTTGTCCTGTTAAGTTCTATTAAATCACAGTACTAGCGAATTAATAACATTTTGTTAATATTAGACATTAAATTGTTTCATCGGATGCGTTGATTTTTTTTGGCACTAAATGTCAAAAGTCTGCTATTATTATATTCGAGAATACTTTTTTTTTTATGACATTGGAAGGCAAACAAGCAGACGGATTTCCTGATGGTAAGAAATTCCCGCCGCCTAGAGACACCAAAGGTGGTAATGGTGCGTTGCCAACCACAAGCCGGGATGTTAGGCCTCGCGCAAAAGTAAGTTTACCGGCTACCTTACCCTCCGAACCGGAACACGTCATGACGTTATGGCGGCAGGAATAGGTAAGGCGGTGGTACCAATCCGGGTGAGTCGCTGCGAAACTCTACCACCTAGTCAGATGTCACGGTGTTAGTGACGGCAAGCCTATGCTCGCCTTTTACGAGCTGCCTGGCACAGGAAGGCAGATGGTCTATTCTACAAAGGAGCCCGAACCAACACGGTGAACGTAAAATGAAATATCCGATTCTAATTTCTAATTTACATGAAATCGAGATACAAGAGTAACCCTACAGATTAAATTACAATACAGTGATTCTGTAGGTATTACTATTGGTTTCATGGTACAGCTAAAAAATTAGAATCAGTCTGTAAAGTTAGAGCCCAATAAATAAATTGACAGTTGCAAACAAACAATGACTCCGAAAGAATATCTAACTCGTTAACGAATCCCCAACACTCGGCCACCGTTCCGACCGGGTGCTGTGGTCACGATTGACCCACAACTACAGTCATTACATAACTTCCACCGCTCGTATCATTATTTTACTATCATTAAGCCACTGTATCACTCTAATGATTCATTATTTTGTTTCAGGTAAGTGTTGGTGGATGGCGCCTTTCGTAATTGCTCGTACAGTATTACTTATTTTACGATTTAGAATTTTAATCGTCATTAAGTTCTCACTAACACATTTTAATTCAACTTTCATTTGTTACCACCGGATTCCAGTATCGTGTCTGGCTTATAAGTATATTTATTTTTTATAAAATAGAATGTAAATGTTCAAGTTGAGTAAGTGAGTAAAGATTCTTCTTCTTCTTCTAGTGAATAGAGAGATCTTCACTGCTCATAACTAGCTGCTACACCAGTAGCCTCTCAGCGTTATTTTAGAAATAAGTAGTCTCTTAAGCTCCCTAAATCGTGATGTTATAAAAACTCTGCTACCGATAGGTTCCACATCGGAGCAATGCGAAACAAGTACCTATGTTTTTGGAATAACAATAAAGACAAAATTTTCAGATGAATTTGGTAGGAAAAGAATGGAAGTTTAGCCTCGGGTCGAAAAATTGGAAAAAAATTGTTTCTAAATTGACAGAAATATTGTGCGAGAAAGGCAGAGAGAGAACGAAAAAATATTTTAAGATGTTTTTCTTGTTTCTTGTTTTTGTTTTTCTTTCTGAGAAAGAAAAATATTTTAAGATGTTTTTTTTTCATCTGTGTGGGATCTACATATTTCCTTGTAAATAACTTTTTAAAAAATATAGGTGTCATCTTGAACAATAAAATTCTGAATTTTCGCAAAATTGCCGAACACAAGAAAGTGCCGGTCGTTGACGTGTTCTCAGCTCCGCAAAATCCGTGCTTGTAGATAAAAAACTGTTTTATCCTCACCCATGTTTGCTTTGACGAGATTAGATATGTCTCCCGTTCAGGTTACAGGACATTCTTTGTGGGTTGTTGATCCTTACGTTTTAACGGAATTTTATTTTAAATTTGTTAAATCGTGAAAATCTTCAAATTATTATTTGTTCCATACACAAGTGGCAGATATTTATTTGGCAATGATAATGTTATTAATGTAGTGGGATTTTGCAAAACACAGTAAACAGGAGCTAGTATTAAGCGTGAAAAGAAATATCAGGATGCAATCATCAACTTTGAGATACTCCCAGGATGTGTCGCTGTCCGGTCACTGTTTTTTTTAATGATAAGTAATGGGAGGCAAACAAGCAGGTGGATTACCTGATGGTAAGAAATTCACGCCGCCTGGAGACAGCAGAGGTGGTAATGGTGCGTTGCCAACCTGAAGCCTGGATGTTAGGCCTCGAGCAAAATTAAGTTTACCGGCTACCTAATCCTCCGAACCGGAATACGCCATGACGTTATGACGGCAGGAATAGGCAAGGCGGTGGTACCAATCCGGGTGAGTCGCTGCGAAACTCTACCACCTAGTCAAATGTCACGGTGTGTGACGGTAAGCCCATGCTCGTCTTGTACGAGCTGCCTGGCAGGAAGGCAGGTGGTCTATTCTGCAAAAGAGCCCGGAATAACACGGGGGATAATTCTTACGAATAGTATTTAAAAACTCTCAGTAAATTCTTATCTGTCAAGGTTTACATAAAAATGAATTTGGCTACAACAAATTGCACCACAGTTATATTGTTTCCATGTTTCTTCATGTTTTTGCGCATGTCAAGGTTTGTTTACTACAGTAACCTAGATTGTGCCTATTTGAGCCAAAACTTTTGTAACATTATCTTTACAAAACTGAGCAATGCGGCGTTTTCACACGTTGTATGGAAATTTCAAATGCTGAATCTTACAGTCATCTTTCATTGCAGATTGGGGATTCTAAAACACTGAGTTTTATAGGATTGTGTATATTTACCACATAATATGCGACTGTGTCATTCTATTAATATTAAAATGCAAGTTTGTCTGTTTGCTTGTTACTCCTTCGACGATATTTTCATTAAATTTGGTGCACACGTAAAGAGTTAATTAGATTTACTCATATCTAAGATAGTTTTTATCCCTAAGCAATGTTCCTGTGGGACCACGCGGGCCACCGCCGCGGGCAGCAGCTAGTCTTATGTTGTCAAAGAATTTTTTGATAATGTAGATATTTTATTATTAAACTATTTTAGGTGGTAAGTAGATTCTAAGAGGATGGGGATAAGAATATTGTAAATTTTAAAAGAGTACTTGCAAGAGCTTATGCACGGGATCACAACAGCTGATAATTGAACTCGTTTAGTTTTACTAACGGGGTAAAATCAGCCCTAAACCTATCATTACCTACAAAATCGCTGGTGGTACAGTTTTGTGTAGCAACTTGTCCGGGTAGGGAAGCACCGCTTTACGTATTCTTGCGGCCATAATGACAGTGTCATGTTCCCGTACGGAGGGTATAGTAGGCGGTAGACTTGCACAATTGACCTAACATCTTAGCTAAAGGCAGCGACGCACTTATAACACCTGATGTTTCTATCGGCCATGGTCGTTTGTTACCATCAGGAACCTGCATGTTTGCTGATCACTCACATAAAAATCTTTGAACAGGCAAATCAAAATGAATCTTATTCCTTGGTGATTAGTATACTTTCAGATTGAAATGAAACTATACTTTCAATGACATGAATACGTTGGTCTCAGGTTATCAGTTAGTCGTATACTGTAACAGCAATGATAAATATTGTTATAAACAAGTACAAAGTCAAGGCAAAATCCAATGAAATATGAACAATTACCGTAGCAGCCGCTTTCGCTTGTCCCTTGTTAACATTCCGTTTTATATAGCTCGTATATGGTCACAAGAGAAATCTTGGGCCGTGGAGATACTTGTAGCGTTCAGGATTTATGCGTAGTTATTGTCAATTTCAAGATACTGTCAATTATTAGAATATTAGTGTTTCCCGTGGTTTTCTGTACACTCCATCTAGAGTTGGTATGGGAGAACTTACACGTTTCAACTAGGAGGGAGAAAAGGACAGCCTTTCTAATTTTTACAGAGCACAAGTCTTTCATGTCCTCGTAAAGGCACGATAGTTTTTCTCACTTTACTATATAAAGGCTATAAGCTGAATTCAAATAAATTTTATATTCATACAAGCTATTGCCTGGGGCGTTGCCTGCGTTAATGGTCCCACAGAAACTTTTTTTTGGAATAAAAACTCGTATTTGTGTTAGTCCAAGTTACCCAATATGTGAGTGCTAAATTTCATGAAAATCGGTTTTCGTAAAGAAGTAACAAACAAACATACAAACTTTCGAATTTATAATATTGATATGATTAGTATCTTGGGCTAGTCGTGGGTGCCCTGGTTGTGCCTCTGCCTACCCCTTCGGGGATATGGGCGTGAAGATACTTTGTTTTTATGATATGATACATCAGGATGATTTGTTTAAAAACAGGGTAACTTAACTTGTAAAAGTCTCGATTTACCCTAAAGGTTGACGGGAATTGCTTTGCAATGGTGACCGCCTTTGTCTACCTACACATGATCTCTGGCAATAAGCAGTCATAGTACAGACAGGCCGTAAATTTTATTATTCATCTATTTGACCGCCTAATTGGTCGAGTAGCTAGC